>OY811971.1:16528433-16748533 GCA_963681505.1 Eunapius fragilis
AACGCCTTTGGCTGTGGAGGCAAAATTGCCGCGTACAGAGCGTACTCTGAACCCGAAGGTTGGTGCTGCTGGACAAACATGGGTGAGGATGACTGTGCTGGCTGGATGTCGTGAGTGGCCTGCATGTTGCCAGAAGGCATGGTATTGTGTATGTGGGGCGAAGGCTCGGGCATGCACACAATGTAGTAAGGAGGAGGGGAGGACATAAAGGTGGCCGCCGCATCCAGCCCCGCACTGGAGGTGGGGGCGTGGCCTGTGCCCACTGCTGCTGCCAATTGGACCGACGCACCACCTGGCACCACCGGTGACTGTCTGGAGCTAGTCATCACCAGCTGCACAACGGGGCTGGAGGCAAGCGGGTGCTGGCATGGCCTGGGTACCTCCTTGACCTTGATGGCAGTCTTGTGTGCGTCATCTCCAATGACCGGCTGACCGTGCTTTCTGACCTGCTGGGCAACATGCTCGTATTTCTTGCCATTGGCTTGGAATTTCTTCCGCATGTCTTCCAAGGCAGCCATGAGCTTCTTCTCGTTTGATTCCACGAAGGCATCCTGGATGTTTTTGGTGATGGCCTTCAGCATTTCTTCTGACCCCGAGCTGCCCGAATGACTTGTGTTGCTGCCCGCCACAGACGTTGCACCCTTGTGTAAAGCACACTTGGACACGGCTTGGTCATTCTTGCCTGGCGACAAGATCCAATGGATCAAACCATCTCCCCTTTCTAACGATTTTAGTGCCTTTGATGTCCCGGGGAGAGGGCCAACAACAGAGGAACTCACTGGAGACGTGCCCTTCTCAGTTCCTTCACTTGGAATAGGACAGTCCTCATTGGACTGGCCTTTAGCTGAAACAATGGCAAATGGCTTATTGCTGTGGGACTGGGCACCAGTGGAAAGCGGAAGAGTCGACGACTTGTTGTGGCTTGTGTCAGATGAAGTGCTAGTACAGGCGTCGGCAAGGGAGTGTGAAGCAATGCAGTGGTCTTTCGAAGACGTTGTGGTGCACGTGTACGTGAGTATGAAAGGGGCTGGGGCCAAGGATGCTTGCTGCTGTTGGTAATGTGCTTGCTGCTTCACGTGCACCTGTTGTTGCTTAGGTGCCAGCTCGGGGGTAGGGAGCTGTGTGTGCACAACTGCTGTAGTAGAGGAAGGTACCCATGTGTGGTGGTGAGAGCGCTGGTGACTGGAGTAAGGAGGCGGAGACATCTTATCCTTCACGGCTGCAAGCATGTGGATGGGGTGTGGGAACCCCTGGTGGCCCGAGGCGGTGATGTTGGTGGGATTCTCCATCACTAGGGGGCTGGTGACGGAGGTGAGGTTTGGGGACAGCCTTGTGTACTGCTGGGACTGTATGACCGTGGGAGACTGGGCAACAAGACCTGGCAGGATGTCCTATAAACAATGGTAGGAGATAGGGGAGGGAGAGGGAGGCGAGAGGGAGGGAGGGAGAGAGAGGGAGGAGAGAGGGGGGAGGGAGAGGGAGGAGAGAGTGGGGAGGGAGAGGGAGGAGAGAGAGGGAGGAGAGAGGGGGGAGGGAGAGGGAGGAGAGAGGGGGGAGGGAGAGGGAGGAGAGAGGGGGGAGGGAGAGGGAGAAGAGAGGGGGAGGGAGAGGGAGGAGAGAGGGAGGAGAGATGGAGGAGGGAGGAGAGAGGGAGGAGAGAGGGGGAGGAGGGAGAGGGGGAGGGAGAGGGGGAGGAAGAGGGAGGAGAGAGGGAGGAGAGAGGGGGGAGGGAGAGGGAGGAGAGAGGGAGGGAGAGGGAGGAGAGAGGGAGGAGAGAGGAGAGAGGGAGGAGAGAGGGGGAGGGAGAGGGAGGGAGAGGGAGGAGAGAGGAGAGAGGGAGGAGAGAGGGAGGAGGGAGAAGGAGAAGAGAGGGAGGAGGGAGGAGAGAGGGGGAGAGAGGAGAGAGGGGGGAGGGAGAGGGAGGAGAGAGGGGGGAGGGAGAGGGAGAAGAGAGGGAGGAGAGAGGGGGGAGGGAGAGGGAGAAGAGAGGGAGGAGGGAGGAGAGAGGGGGGAGGGAGAGGGAGAAGAGAGGGAGGAGGGAGGAGAGAGGGGGAGGGAGGAAAGGGGGGAGGGAGAGGGAGGAGGGAGAGGGAGGAGAGAGGGAGGAGGGAGAGGGGGAGGGAGAGGGAGGAGAGAGGGGGGAGAGAGGGGGAGGGAGACGGAGGAGAGAGGGAGGAGGGAGGGGGAGGAGAGAGGAGAGAGGGGGAGGAGAGAGGGAGGAGAGAGAGGGAGGAGAGAGGAGGGGGAGAGAGAGGAGAGAGGGAGAAGAGAGGGAGGAGGGAGGAGAGAGGGGGAGGGAAAGGGAGGAGAGAGGGGGGAGGGAGGGAGGGAGGAGGGAGGGAGGAGGGAGGGAGAGGGAGGGGAGAGGGAGGAGGGAGGGAGAGGGAGGAGAAAGGGGGAGGGAGAGGGAGGAGAGAGGGGGGAGGAGGGAGGGAGAGGGAGAGGGAAGAGAGAGGGGGAAGGAGAGGCGGAGAGAGATGGGGAGGGAGAGGGAGGAGAGAGGGAGGAGGGAGAGGGAGGAGAGAGGAGGGGGAGAGAGAGGAGAGAGGGGGGAGGGAGGGAGGAGGGAGAGGGAGGGGAGAGGGAGGAGAGAGGGGGAGGGAAAGGGAGGAGAGAGAGGGAGGAGAGAGGGAGGAGGGAGAGGGAGGAGACAGAGGAGGGGGAGAGGGAGGAGAGAGAGGGAGGAGAGAGGGAGGAGAGAGGGAGGAGAGATGGAGGGATGAATGAATGACATTTGATTCAGTTTTTATTAAGCAAAACAAAACACCTACCAGTTTTAATTCAGAAAGGGGAGAGGCTTTGGAAGTGACCAGTTGCCCCAAGTGGGTGCGGTCTTGCTGCTGCTGCTGCACAGTGTATGCAAGCTGCACTTGGTCTGGGGTCATGGCAACAGTGGGGGTGGTGATGGTACCCGCACTGCCGTGCCTCATGTGTGGGGAGGTGATCATGGGACGTCCATCCTGTTGTAGGACATACTGATTGTCACGCCCCACCACTGCCACTTTGGGCCTGCTGTCGCCTCCTGTGGGAGTGGTCATGGGATGGGACTGGGAACTCGACCCACCGTGGTTGTGGTGATGATGTTGGTACGAACCCTCCACTGGTGATGGATGTTGTACGTCCCCCACTTGCTGGGGGGGTCTGGAGTGATTCTTGGTGGTGTGTTGTTCCTGCTCACTCTGCACTCCCTTTTTGTAGTCGGACCTCTTCTTCGATTCACCTGTCATTATAACGTCATCAACTTCTCTGGTGGGCCTGTGAACGGAGGGGAAACTTAGGAGCGGGCTTGGGGTCAAGGAGAGGAACTTATGTCCGTGCATGGATGATGAGTGTGCTGTACCGGACTCCCCAGCAGTATGCGAAGCCATCATCGCACGGAGCGGTGGTGGGGGAGGGGGAGGAGGAGGAGTTGGGGGCAGAGGGGTAGCCACCACACCCACTGATGGGGCAGTGGCGGGAACTGGTCCCTGGCCTGTCACCAATGGCAATCCACCTGATGTCACGGAAACACACGGACCGGAAGGCGTGATGGCCAAGGCAGGGGGTGTTCCGGAGGTTACGGGTTCCCATGTCGGCATCACCGCGCTGATGACAGACGTCTTCTGGCCCAACCCACCGACTTCTGCTGGAGCCAGTCTGCAAATGGAGGAGGGGGAGGGTCTGGACAGAGCCCCACCCTTTGCTGCGGAGGGAGTAGTTGCGAGTGCAGCGGTAGGCGATGTGTGCAGGGCAGTGGTAGGGTTCACTTGATCAGGAAGAGAAATGCTCGTGCATTTCGTTTCAACTTCGTGTCTTTCCACTGATGAGCTGCATTGCAATTCTGTGTTCTGTTTCCCTGCATGTGCACTGTTATTCTTTTCAAGAGGAATCTCAGCGGCAGGGGTCTCAAACTGCTTGGTTTCATGATGTGCTGCATCTGAAGATTTCGATTTAAATGGAGGAAAACCGAATATGTCCTGATTGACAGGGTTAGATGAGGACTTCAGGGAGTTGGAGGGACTATTGGTTGTGCTTATTTCATTCATCAGACTGTCTGCATGAGGAGACACCACCAAAACCATGGTTGTCATGGCAAACAAAGTATTGGTATTGTTGGGTGCAGTGCAAAGTATTGGTATTGTTGGGTGCAGTGGAAGCACACGGGGTGCTAACAGTGGCCTTTTCGAAGTCCTCCCATGCGGGGAGGGGCCCTGATACTTCTACAGGTATTTCTGAAATAGGAGCAGGAGACAACACAGGGACAGGTGGCAGCGTCACACTCGCTTCTCCAGCTATGACAGAAGTCCTGCTTGAGGAGACCAGCTCAGAGGTTGGAGTGGGAGGTTTGGTGGGTATAGATAGCATTCCTCCGGCGGTGATGTGGTGTTGTTGCTCCACCCTAGTATCACTCTGACATCCCAAAGCGGGGACCCTGGTGAAGGACACTGTCACAGCCTCAACAGAGGAGGGCCTGCTCTTCTTGTGCAGTCCACCGACATGGTTACCATCGCCACGTCGCTTCTTTCGGGATGGACCAGTGGTAGGGTCCATTGAACTTGAACTGCCAGAGGCAACGCTGACCAGGAAGTCTGGTTGCAATGTCGTCAAAGGAGTTTCCTCACTGCTTTGCGATGTCTTATGTTTCTTGATGGGGTCTGAAGGTGAGGATTTCAAATCCTTGGAACTGAGTTTACCACGATCTGCTTTTTTGCTCTTTCCTCGATCAGATCGTTTCCCCTTTCATTTACAAAGGAGGAAAGGGAGGAGGGAGAAGAGAGAAGTGGGGAGGGAGAGGAGAGGAGAGAGGAGTAGAGGAGAGAAGGGAGGAGAGAGAGAAGAGAAAGAAGATTTGAAGTACATCTAGTTCATAGTTGTCATTCATACACAGTGTTGTTTTTTTTTAAGCACATTGTGGAGCTCAACCTTCTATTACACCAGTATGGTATGGCTTATCACCAAGGCCCACAACTATTGCAGCAGCAATAGGAAGAGACGCTATCAATCTGTAAACAGCTCAAATTGAAAGTACTTCCTGGTTAATGGCCCCAATCAATATGCATTCCAAAAAAGAAGCCAAACATGAAAAATAAACTGTTTCTAATTAGTGAATTGTGTATCGCATACCTTCTTCTTGGTTGAGATAGACTTGCTACCGTCCTTAGCAACATCCATGGGAACGGGAGTAAAGGAGGAGGAGGGTGTGGCAATCTCTACCTTATCACTCTCACCTCCACCATCTTCCTCCTCCTTGCCTTTCTCCTCCTCCTTTTCCGAAATCAGTGTGTGGTATGCATCTAGGGACTCTGTGAGGTCCATAAGGTAGGGGCACTTGGTACCCTTCAGGCAGTATGTGCACTTCCATGGTGTATCCAACTCCAAGGCACTTGCTGGGATGGAAGGGTTGTGGCAACGCTGGTGAAATCCTGCAATGAATGACAGCTGGTGGTGAATGCAATATAGAAATATACTATGTTTGTTAAAAAATACTATGAATGATTTAAAAAGAAACTAAGATTTAAAAAATAATATTTATACGTGAATGCAAAAGTCATCCGGATGCAGTGCATGTGCAGAGAAACTCACCTATACCACAGTGATCACACAGGACAATCTCATTGGGGTAGTCTGATTCGTTCCGTTTACACTTGATACAAATAATGTCCGTCGTTGTTTCGTACACTGCAATAAGGGGGTGGGGAGGGGGTTATTCGCGCTTCGTTACGGCATAGTTTACGCTAACGTGGTAAGGGGGGCGTCTCCAGAAAAGTAACGTCATTTTGACGCTTCGTTACACCCCCACCCCTCATAACGGCATTGATATCGGAGGCCGGCCGCCATTTTTTTGGTCAGTACATCGGATAACGTCACGAGCCCCTGCCCCCTAACGTCAAAATGACGTAAACTTTTTTGGAGACGCCCCCTTACACGTGGTTAATACCTTTCAAATACCCCCCATCTCAAATGCAGCAACAAAAAAAAAAGGTGGAACGTGCGTACGCAAACATACTCACAAACAACGAACAGGCTCGCGCGCGCAGACACCTTAACTCGTGTATACCTCGGAAGGACTATGCGTAACCATAGATTATAGAGTAGAATCTATGGCGTAACGAAAGGAATGATGGACTCATTTAATAGCTGAAGCAAAACACACGCCGAATGCAAATTATAGCGGGTCGACAATATTTATCAACGCGCTCCCAACTAATGGACTCCAGCGATGGTCTCCCGTTGTAAAAACTTACCGCTATGTATCTGACTAAAGTCAGCGACGTCTTGCGACTTGTCAGCAAATATGACGACACACTTGCTACTTTTTTCGTCTATCCTCTTGACTTTTGCGAAATACACCATTCCATCCTCCCATTTCACAAGCACGAGTTCGCCCACTTTAAACATAAACGTGGGACTCACCACGCGATCCTCTTTGCAAGCCATAACGTTTTGCTAGACAGCGGTACTCACGACCAATTCCCTCCAGTCCGGAACCAGTCCTGCATAGCCCGTAACAGTCCTGATTGTCCTGTACCAGTACTGGTATAGGAGTACGGCCCTGTACCGATCGTGGTTTAATTCTGACCGTATTGTTTACTTAGAAAATTATACGCACTAATCAGATGTTAATTAGGAAACCTATTACTTCCTTGTATTAATCCCGAAAAACAGGCCTGTTCCAATGCTGTTTGCGTTTAAGTTTAGTGCGCTGGTTGAACTATGTACGGTGGCCCGGTAGGTCGCGGGTACGAGCAGCGGTTTGAGAGCAAAAATGAGTACGAGCAACGGTCTGCAGCGGCGGATACAGGTTTTGGGGGGGGGGGGGGGCACGGATGGTGGGTGTGGCTGGGGGTGGGGTCGGCTTCTGGCCCGATATGAAAAGCGGGGGGGGGGGGGGGGGGGTGCTGTCGGATTCTGGCCCAAAACGAAGAGCGGGGGGGGGGGGGGGGGGGGGGGGTGCTGTCGGTTTCTGGCCCGATACGAAGGGCGGGGGGGGGGGGGGGGGGGGGAGTATGGTCGCGTATCGGGGGGCCCGGGATATAGTACAGTAGTAGAGTTCATGCGTGCGGATATCAATAGACAGCGCAATCGTGCAGCTATATTATAAAATGCGGCCCGAAAAGTTATGAATTTATAAATGAAGGGGGGGGGGGGGGGGGGGGCACGTGCCCCGAGTGCCCCCCCCCTGGATCCGCCGCTGGTCTGAGAGCAAAATTGCGTACGGTCCGAGAGCAAAATTGCGTACGGTCCGAGAACAAAATTGCGTACGGTCCAAGAGCAAAATTGCGTACGGTCTGAGAGCAAAATTGCGTACGGTCCGAGAGCAAAAACGCGCAGGAGCTGAGAGCAAAAATGCGTACGAGCTGAGAGCAGTTGTTTACATTGGATTTAGGCATTACGCCATTTGTTTTTTTTTCTTAAAAAAATAATGGCTTCCAGATGCATCGCTAGCGTCATCCGTTTGTAACTTTTCCAAGGGCTGTTAACATCCTGAGGCAGAGCAAGGCAGCTATTCTCGATCCCTGATTGCGCACCGGTGTGTAACTGTGTGTGGGCATGAGTGTCGTGTGTGTGTGTGTGTGTGTGTGTGTGTGTGTGTGTGTGTGCAATTAATATTCCTTTTACATCGTGATGTGTATCTCTTTATTTGTTATACACTGGTACAGTTAAGAGCAGTCTTGGGAGATTTACCAAAAGCACGGACAGCTGTGGTCTTATCTTATTTACTGTGCACTAAGTCGGCTGGCTGAAGTGTGCGTGCGTGCGTGCGTGTGTGTGCGTGTGCGTGTGTGTGTGTAAGTGTGTGTGTGTGTGTGTGTGTGTGTGTGTGTGTGTGTGTGTGTGTGTGTGTGTGTGTGTGTTTGTCTGCATCATGCATGTGTATGTTCTAGGCGTTAAAGAAGGGAAATTTACTTTTAAATCATGCATACTTTCATTTATTGTTTTCTCCCACTATTAATTGGGCCAATAACCCTCAAGATTGAGACAAGTAAATAAAAACCTTCTCTAACGAGAAAGTTGGTGGGCATATAGGATTGACAATGTTGGTGTAAAAAGCACGGAAACAAGTGTGACAGAAATGTTACTGGAAAATTGAAATAGGCCTATATTTAGCCCAGTCACATTTAGGCAGCGCACGCCTGAGAAAATGGGCTAAATATAGGCCTATTTCAATTTTCCAGTAACATTTCTGTCACACTTGTTTCCGTGCTTTTTACACCAACATTGTCAATCCTATATGCCCACCAACTTTCTCGTTAGAGAAGGATTTTATTTACTTGTTTCATAAGTTTTTTTTTCTCCGTGTCAACGAAGCTTCATAACTGTAATGTGATGAGGAACGATGTGCAATGGACAAAATGTCTATACCTTACGAACGCTTTGTGCATTGCCCCGACCACAAGTTACTATATAACTTTAATAAATACGTATGTAAAATTAATGTTACAATAACAATAAAATTAATAGTGATAAGTGTAGTTGTTTTTGATAAAATAAATAGTTTTGCCGCCTCCTCTTCCTCGGCCTCTTCCTCTTCTTCTTCTCCCCCCCCCCCCCCCCCCCCCCCCCTCCCCCCGGGGTAAGGCCATGCGGGTGGCGGGGGCAGTAAAAAAGGCGGGGGCAGCATTGGGGGCAGCATTGGGGGCAGCATTGGGGGGAGCATCAGCGGGGGTAACGCTGCAGGCGGTGGGTCCAGCGCTGCTGCAGGCGGTGGCCGCGCTTCTGCTGGCGGTGGCGGAGGGTCCATGCAGCGCTGCTGCAGGCGGTGGCGGGGCTTCTGCTGGCGGTGGCCGTGGGTCCAGCGCTGCTGCAGGCGGCGGCGGCACTTCTGCTGGCGGTGGCCGTGGGTCCAGCGCTGCTGCAGGCGGTGGCGGGGCTTCTGCTGGCGGTGCCCGTGGGTCCAGCGCTGCTGCAGGCGGCGGCGGCGGCGGCACTTCTGCTGGCGGTGGCGGATCTTGGACATCCTCGTCAAAGAAGTCTGTCCCTATAATTAAGTTGTCTTCAGCCATCTATGTGGCAGACAGATTATTGAAACAACTCGCAAAATATAGTATTTACCTTTGATGAATTTTTTCAAGAGAGAAATGTGCTGTTCTGCGGGTCATTGGTTTATACACATGTACAGCCATGTGTTCTAGCTGTGCTATAATTCTATTGGCCCAATTTCATCCGTCCATTCACTGATTGGTCGCTTATTCATGCATGACATCACATACTGAGTGGGAGGAGTGAAGTGTGTGTGTGTGTAGGTGTGCTAAAATTCTATTGGTCAAATTTCATCCAATCACATGACCTGAGGTGCATGCAGGTGCAGTGGTGTTGAAATTAGCACATCTGATACATTCTGCTGTTAACTAGCTATCACTTATGGAAATTTACTTTTGTAAATGACAGCAGTTACTCAAACTTTTCCAAGATCTGCAATGTGCAAGTCCATTGTGATGTATATACCATGCTATAATTGTTGCAAACAAAAGAGTATAAGTTGTGCAGACATTTTTACATACATGTATATCATTGGCCATGGGAGTAGGTCCCCCATATATCTCTGCATGTGCATGTTAGTTTGCAGAGATATATGTATTATCCACTCAAAGGTGGGGGTGTCATGAGCCCCTCGCTCACTCATTGTAGCCTACTTTTGGCATATAGCACACATGTGTATAGCATGCCCCATTCTAACATCAAGTGGCAGTAGAATAGTAATCATTACAAAATGTGGTGGCTTCAAGTGGTCTGCTGTACACAATGCAACTCAACTGTCTGCGGCCGCTTGCTAACACTAGAAATCAATGAATATCTGAGCCTTGTAACATACACAAATACATAGAATACACAAATACATGCATGCACCATATATGGCTGTGTTACAGCCTTGGTCTGCTCTGTCAGTTAGACCAGTCCAATCACAATTGTTGGACAGTCCAATAGTTGGACAAAGGACTCAGTGATAGTATTTGGTTCAAAACAAGCATAGTGACCAGACGTTTGTCAGCAATGTGTATAACCACCACTAATCAAGATTACACAATGCACTCAAGTTAAATGCAGCATGGTTCACAAACTAGACACAGTGGTCTCTCTATGGCAGCTGTGAGGTTACAATATCAAAATGATTTCCATTTCTGTAGTAAATATACATTGATTTTCTTTCTACAATGACAGGAATGTTGGGATCAATGTGACCAGGGTTCGCTACATATGACCAATTTGAAGCCTGAGCATTAAATGAGTATACATTACACATCAGTAGGTGAGACAGTGTAAGCATTTTCATTATTCGTACCATAGCTGCCTTTCCGATCCATTTTTCTATTAGCTATGTATGCTTCAATATCATCTCCCCCATCAAATTCATATGATCCTATTAGAAGGTGCGATATGTGTCTCATGTGTGTAATTATGCACATTCTTACTGCATAATGCTGATCTGGGGAACCAGTTATGATTTGAGACAAACATCTGAAGAGATAATTGCCATCACCCCTTGCTCTCAATATTGTTTCAGTGTTAGGGCGATTTAAAACTATATTGGGGCCACCGATGTCAAAATTATTTGCACTGTGAAATATAAGGCCCAGTTGTGTACACTTTTGACGTTGCCACAGTTCGTCTGTTTGGTAATATCTGAGATATGGCCATGTGGTTTCTCTCTCTGCCCGCTCAACCCTTACATCATTAACAGTAAGATCTATAACAGAGGACTTGGGTGTACTCTGTTTTGGTGTCTGCCCTTTACCCCCTTGTGATGTCTTAGATTTCAAAGAATCAGAAACAGTGGATTTATCCTGGTCTTTGCTAGGTAGTGGTTGTGGAGGTAAAATGTCACAAGCCCGACCAGTTCGCTTAGGTTTACTCTTTATAGGGTTAGGGACTGCAGACAGCTCTATGCACGGAATGTCACTTCTAAATAGTTTACGTAACCTGTTCACTTCTTCAGTACACTCCATGCTGACTTTGATCGATTTAGGATCAAATGCTAACAGATGCAGACCAGCTAGTGTTCTCACACGTGACATGGCAACATAGGCCATTCCTGTTGCAAATATATCACTAGAAAGGTCCACAATTGCACAGTCTAATGATAAGCCTTGACACTTATGGATTGTTACTGCAAATGCCAATATTAAAGGAAACTGCTTTCTGTACACGTAGAAACGGCGTAATACTTGAAACTTACTACGCACACGTTCAATTTTAAACTGCAGTTTAGGAGTGTGATCAAAAGCAACATGAATGCAGTTCTTAGAGATGACAGTAACAGTACCAAGTGCACCATTGACCAACCCTTCACTGGTTTTTATATTTCGTCTTAGCATGACCCTAACGCCTACTGCAAGTTTTAGCTCTGCCTCTAAACCAGCAGTCATATTACAGTCTTTGTTTAACTTTTCTAGTTCAGATGATGCCCTTCTAGTCCACTTCACCTTCCCTGCTGTTTCATCAAACTCATCTATGCAGGGCATGTTTACTATTGGTGAACTGGCTTTGGAAAGCATCTCTGCATTAAATTGGTCACAAGATTTTCTTGTAGCAAACAGACACACAGGGGACAAATTTTGGCCTAAGAGTTCTTGGAACTTTTCAAAAGCTGTGCATTTTATGACAGCATTGTGCAACAATGCAACAGTTTTGTCAGATATACAATTCACCCTCACTTCATTTAACAACTGACCAAATTCTGGGTCGCGTTTTTGTCGTTCATTAATGGTCAGTTCATCATACACTATAGATTCCCTCCAAATGTTCACAGCTGTCACACAGCCAAGCCTTGCGGCAATAAGTTTATTGGAAATGTTTTGGAACACCATTGAACCATTTACTGGAGGAAGCTGCAGTAAATCGCCAAAGAACAGGACATTCATAGACCCAAACCATTGATCGCTTCCAAACAACTCATCAAGTCTCAAATGAATGTAAGCTAGGGTCAGGCTTGATAGCATGCTAACCTCATCAATGATTATTAACTTCACATGCGTGAAACCATTCCGCATGACTTTAAGTGATTCTTTAGGTAGTGACCAGTAAGTGGATGTCCTAGAATCATGCTCTATAGGTAGTTGAAATAGTCTATGTACAGTCACACCCTCTATGTTAAATGCAGCCAATCCCATAGGAGCTGCAAGTGCACACCTTATGGAATCTTTGTTATCCTTCCAAAGTTCATTAACCTTTGCTCGAATCGTATGAATTAGGAAGGATTTCCCTGTACCACCCACACCACTAATAAATTTACACAAGGGCTTTAGCATAGTACAGGAGCATTTCCCATTTTCATGCAGTTTTTGGTGGCAAAGATGGTCATTGATATCATTGAAGATTCGCAGCTGATCTGCATTGAGCTTAGCAACACGCTCTTCAACTGTCTCTGCTGTGTTCACCTCATTCAAATTGAACACATCTTCCATTGCTGCCTTAGGAACGCACCACCAAAATAAGCGTCTTCCTCTGCAGGAGGAACAACGACCCCTTCCTCCTCTCTTGCTTCATTGATTTTCTTCACTGCAGTCTGCGCTTTCAACAATGCTTGCAGTTTTTCATGGTGATCTGACAGACTGACAGTGCTACCGATGAGACGATTAAAGGCTACCTCAGCTGTTTCTCCTTCTTTCATCAGATCACATTCATTTCGAAATGGAATGAATAGTAACATGAGAGAATAGAAATAGTCTTCTCTCTGGTTCTCATTGGAAGGATCAAACAGCTTGTGATTAGGAAGAAGAGGCTTTTGCAGCTTCTGGTATATACCCTAGAGCCATCCTTGTCTGTCCCGCAATACTTGTACCACTGTACAAAATCATACAAGCACACATTTTCCAACTCATTTGGCCTGGTAGGGTAAAATATGTCTACCATGCTCCCCTCTAATATGTCAGTGGAAGCAGGATTCATCTTTTCAACTTCCACAAGCTGTTTATGAGTCTTAAGCCTGCGCTTTCGTTTGTGAGGCATTGAAGCATCAACCCATTTCACAGTCACTGATTTCTCGGTGAGGTGGTCACCACGTAACAGGTCACTTGCTTCGTAGAGGCCACACTCTCTGGAACGTAAGCTCCGAACACCAAAGGACCACAGCTTGCTGTAGATACTGCTGTTTGAATTGACCTCTTGCCACACTTCCTGCATGTTACTTTTCTCTGCTTTGGTTACGTACCCTGTAACATAATGAGCTAGGGTTAACGAAGATTCAGCAGTGAACTGAATGTCCATATTGGCCTGCCAAAGCAGAAGCAGTAGTGGATTGTAAACATTCACTCTACATTCCTGTGCAGCTCGAGGTAGGAGATAAATTTTTTTCCTCGACTTGAGGCATTCCTCCACTGGGTTTAGCACTGCATGCTCAGCCACGTCACGCGGAAAACTAAACCTGCATTTAGTAATGAAACCACTTTTGAGCTTTTGCCTGCGTTTGCAATAGTTAGTACACGTATGCATTTGATATTTAGTGACCAATGCGTGGAGTTCAGGGTTGAGGGCAGCATCTGGGATTTTACATGTGATGCGTTCCTGGATCCATGCAAGAACGTCTTTTGGATCACTCTTCCCAATCACTGGCGCATCCTGAATCCACAGCAATACATGATAATGAGGGGCTCCCCGCGCCTGATACTCTTTTTTCCAAAAGAAATGTAGGACTACACCAAGCACAGATCCTTTTAGCAGAACAGTGTAAAATAAATGGTGAAAATTTGCAGAGAATTTTCGGGACACTGAAACAGGATCTTCAATGCAAAGCTTAGATATGGGATAGCTAGGAGGATGGTCATTGACCTTCCTTAGGTACCTATCTATGTGGGTAGAGTTGTACTCTGCACAGCTAAAAGTTATGAAAAGAGTGGGCGATCCATACTCTCTCAACATGCATTTTAATTCACTACTTTTATGGAACCAGTACTGCTTAGTCCCACGCACAGATTGAAATATTGTGGAAAGATTTGCTTCTACACTTTCATCAGAATTTGAAACTCTGGAAAGGAATTCACGCACAGGCACTTTGCCCTTAGATGTAGTTTTAAGAACATTGTAAATGCCTGCAGAAATCTGCCTCATCTCTTGCTGCCATAACAAAAAGAAAACATATTGAGGATCTTTTCGAAACCGAGAATCTTTGTTGAGCAGCCGAGATTTAGCATACTCTGATGCTGACAAGTGAATGTCTCGAGGGTGGAATTCACCAAACTGCCCAGAAGGAAAAAGTGTTGGAAAGCACATCACATCAAGGTGTCTCTGTCTGCTTTCGATAGGACTGTCTTTAACATTTTGCATCTTATACTGCTCAACATCCAACTTTGTTGACCCTTGCTGGTCAAGCGATCGAATAATGTACGCCTGTAAAGCAGCCACGTCATCAGTCGATGCTTTTTCTAACATTATGCTAGAAGCTTGGTCTACTACTTCAACAATATTTTTAGCTGCCTCGTCTGATGATGCATCGTCTACATTTTTGTAAAGCCAATTTATTTCTTTGAGTTTTTGAATGGCTAATTTTACAGCATTAACATCCACTAGTGTTTGCCACACAATCTTATCCTTAGTTGGTACACCATTTACAATTATGTACAACTGAGGGTCAGGCAAAGCTACAAGACCACTACCACCAAGTTCAATTTCCGATAAAGTGTCCCATGTTTTATTTAGTGGCAGTGGCAAGAAAAACATGCAACCCCTGCAGGCTTGAAGTGCGTTATATGCCGGCACTTTACCTGAATATGTCCCAAGTCGCACAATAGTCTGAAAAGCCTTTGCTCTCTGAATCAGTTGTTTACTGAGAGCATTTAGAGATTTTAGTTTGTCTGGTATGAGTTCAGTGACAAGCCCATTAAGAACACATCTTGCTGGAATAGTATTTTTGTTTAGAAATGGGCGGCAGTACTGGCAGATGTACAGTTGTTCAGTGACACCATTCTGCAAAACATGGGCTTTCAGTCTTTGCCAGGTATCTGTTTCATATTTGTCAAGGCTAAAGTTTACACAAGACACTTGTTTGCGCTGAAACAGTCTTTCACAGCTACAACATGCAAATTCTGCATCGTCATTGAACTTGGATTGTAGCTCAGCTATAAGGTCAGCATGCGTAACTTTCAAGTCTCTCTCAATGCAGCCTAGACCAGATGATAAATGGTCTTCACTAACTACAGCATGCTCAACTCCATCCTCACTAAACAAATCTGACAAATTGTCCTTCATGCCCATAAATGGTATAAGCTCATCAATATTTCCACTAGCAAGTGCTGAATCAATAGCCAAAATAGTCATGTGACATTTGCGAGCTTTGTAAAGTAGCCTGGTGAAAGTCCGTAATACAGGAAAGTGAGGTGAAGCTGCCCTAATAACTCGCAATGGACTAGAACATTCTGGAAGCTCACAATAAATAGGATGCCCAAGCTGATCAATAAACCCAGAATGTGATTTCAAAGTGACATCATAATGAACATGACCACACCCTAATCAAGAGCATCGAGCCCAGCTCTGAGGTCTTCAATGGACTTTTGGAACAGTGAATTTGTTTTTAACACTATTGCTACTTCTTCACTAGTGAGCTTGCGACACTCATTTGTACATTTCCATTTCAAAGGGCGCATGGTGACCTTATCCCTGTCCTTTATCTCCTCTGCCACTACACACCTACCATTGAGGTCTACTGGAATGGCTCCATGCTGTTTTCTGTGAGTGTACGAATTATCAAAGAAGTAAGGCTCAGCCCCAGCAGTATGAAACCTATGCCCGACTAAAATATCACTCTCTTGCAACTTCTTTGCATTAACCTTACGGATAGTTTTTAGCAGTGACCCTGCCTGTGATCTTCGTACACTTATTGCTTTAGCAAGTAATGCATCTGCACTAATCTTACTTACTGCTGCACGGGCAGATCTTGTAACAACCTTTTGAGCTAGCAATGGATGGCTATTGCAGAAAGCATTGTTTACATCACTCAGAAGCTCACTATCCCTAAGAATTGCTTTTTCAAGACTCACTCCATACTCTGCTAGTGTGCGAGAGTTGGGCTCAAACAGGGAGTAACTATATGGGAGAAGATAGGGTTGCAGTACTTTTATTTTACCACACATTATGCCTTATCATGTATCAAAACATTTTACCAACTGCGCATAACGTGAATTATTTTATTTTCATACAACTCAATTTTCTGTACACACATGTGTAGTGGACCTTTAAAACAACGTGAGAGACACAAATTACCTTTTGTACCCTTTACATGTACATGGGGAACTTTTACTTGTGGGAAGCCTTACTGTACATCTGATAATCGGCTGCATGCAAGGGTTGGATGCGCATGACAGACTTGTTAATTAAATTTCTGAAAATGCAATTACAGTAGTACACACATGTGTATAGTCCTTTATTGCACATCACATTTACTGGACAAGTGTCCTGGTGTTCGACCTATTGCTATTGGAGAGATTCCCAGACGTATCCTATGCAAAGTCATTGCTATGGCAACACGTGATGATGTTACAGATCTGTGTGGCGTAGACCAGTTATGCTCAGGCTTGAAATGTGGTATTGAAGGTTCAGTACATGCTATGAGAGAGCTGTATGAGGAAAAACACTCAGATGGATGGGGGTTACTACTTGTGGATGCCAGGAATGCTTTTAATTCATTGAACAGAGTTGCTGCCCTTTGGAACTCTCGTATTCAATGGCCTCGGTGTTCCAGATTTTTGTTTAACACCTACCGTGGTTATCCATCACTTATTTTACAAGGATCAACCAAGTCCGAAGCTCTCTACAGCAAAGAAGGAGTTGGCCAAGGTGACCCTTTGTCCATGCTGATGTATGCTTCTGCACTGATGCCACTCATCAAATCACTCTCAAATCCTACTACATGGATTCAAAACTGGTATGCAGATGACTCCTCCTGCACAGCCAAGCTCACTGATCTCCGCGTCTGGTTTGACAAGCTTCGTGACATTGGTCCCAAGTATGGGTATCATCCAGAACCAGAGAAGTGTATCCTTATTGTGGACGCAGATCATGAAGCCGAAGCCAAGTCAATGTTTCAACACCTGGGTATTAAGGTTGTGAATGGCTACCGCTTCTTAGGAGGGTTCATTGGAGACCGTGAAACCACAAAACAATTTCTTGACAACAAGATCACAGGGTGGGTGAACAATCTTGTCAAATTATCCAAAGCTGCCGAGTCACAGCCTCAAGCAGCTTTTGCTGCACTATCCAAATCCATGCAACTTGAGTGGTCATACCTGCAAAGAATCCTTCCTGGTTGTGAGGAAGCATTTACTCCAATCTGGAATACTTTGTACCAATATTTTTGGCCTGCCATATTTGAAGGTACAATCTCAGATCTTGAAAAGCAGCTATTCTCAATTCCTGCACGATTAGGTGGCATGGGAGTTCGCAATCCGATCAAAACTGCCAAGATTGCCTATACCACATCCAGAGCAGGCACAAGAAACATTGTGGATGCCATCAAAGGAAAGATGGAGTTCTCTCTACCTGATCACAATGTTCTAATGTCTGATGCAATGGCAAACATGCACACCACCCTCCAGCAGCACGATGAGGTCATACTTCAATCAACATTGGCCAATTCAGAGCTAAATGCCAAAACAAGACGGGCAATACAACGGGCAGTGGAGGGCAAGACATCATCATGGTTAACTGCTTTGCCTATTGCTCACCATCACTTTGACCTTTCTGCCACAGAATTCCGTGATGCCCTCGCATTGCGATACAATCGACCACTGCTGAATATGCCAGCCAATTGTGATGGATGTGGAGCTGCAACTAGTTTGGAGCATGCCCTTGACTGCAAGAAGGGAGGTCTGGTAACTCAACGTCACAATGAAGTTCGAGATGTTATTGGCGATTTAGCATCAGTTGTTTTCAAGGAAGTTGTTAAAGAACCAGTTGTGCAAGAGGCAAACGATGCTGAAGGTGTACCCTCCCTAATTGCCGACCTTAGTATCAGAGGAGTATGGCAGCCCCAGACCGTGGCGTTGTTTGATGTACGTGTCACAGACACTGACGCCCCGTCCTATTCACAGCGAGTTGTTTCTGCCATTCTCTCTTCAGCTGAGGAAGCGAAGAAAATGAAGTACTCTGAAGCAGCAGCTCTTCGCCGAGCATCATTCACACCCTTTGTTGTGTCAGTCGATGGAGTCCTGGATCGAGAAGCAAGCTTTTTTATCAAACATCTTGCTCAGAAACTCGCTCATAAGTGGGAAAAGTCAAACAGTGAGGTATTGGGATGGATGAGAGCACGACTGTCTTTTGCAATCCTCAGAGCAACAAACCTTTGTCTGAGGGGCTCCCGCACCAAATGGAGGAGTGCATTTGGAATGGATGATGGAGCAGGGTTACCTAGTATCTCTGCCTGAACGTCATGCTTAAATAGTTCTTGTCATTATCATTTTTATTTAATGTGTAATATTATTATTGTTTTTGCCCCATATGTCTATAGTATTATGTATTCTATACTTATAATGAATTAATGTTAATGGCAATTTAAAAAAAAAAAAAAATGTAACAGACACAGATGCATGTACATGTACAAATAACCTTTTGTACAAACATTGACCTTTACCAGGGAACATCCCGTGTAGGAAGCCATACTGTACATCTGATAAAATGTCATGCAGGCATACAAGAGTGTTAATGTGTGCATGATAGGAAGCCATGAGCCACGTGCATAGCAGCCCTTAGATTTTAAATGGTACATACAGCATGCTATAACATACCTTTGGGTGGTAGTGGTAGTGGTAGTTCTAGTTGGTCTAGAAGCGCAGTTTTATGACATGAAACTAGCACCAAAACGTAGATCTTGGTGTTGTCGTTCGATTGCTGCAAAGAGAAAAGCTATCCGTTTCTTCGTTGTCCCTCGCGACGCAACTGAAAATTTTTAATGACATTCATGACTCCTCAACCAATCCTATATTGAACCTGCTGACGCAGGTTCAGATGATGGAGTGGAAAGGGTCAAAAATATTGATTATGCATGGTTGTAGTAGTTAATCGGTCTCGCTTAGTTATGCAACTTTAGGTTACCTTTTAGCGCCACTATCCTGAATAGCATCATACAAATTTAAGTATCGATGTACAAAATGGAAATAACACTCAAAATATATATTATATTATTGTAATTAAGGTCACCTATTTAAAAAATTCGACCCCCCCTTTCCTGAAGGCTGCGTACGCCCATGCATCACAAGAAAACTGCCAGTAACGACGTAAGTTCGAATGCCTAGAATGATTCACTAACTCCCTTCCCTCCCCTATCAACCCTCTGCCACGTGTGGCAACATCTTCTAGCCAATCACCATTCCAAGCCATATTTAGACAGGAGCTTATTTCCTGTCTACTTCAATCCTTTCAACCGACAGGAAATTTATATCTCTGGATACGCCACTGCACCATTAATTTTGTAAACCTGTCGTGTTGCTCGACCTAAGTACAGGCCATATCCTTAACCACATTTACTCCAAGTATAGCCGAAGGAACAGAGGCGGATCCAGGGGGAGGGGGGGGGGGGGGGGGCTATGGGGGCTGTAGCCCCCCCCTTTCGGATAAGTAACGAAAATAATTACGACTAATTAACTACATGTATATACGCATGTATTTTTATAATGCTATACCTGTATTAACTTATGCGCACAAAGTGAAGCATCGTTCCTACTTGAACCGAAATGGTATTTAATTAGTGCCCCAAATACAACTTTTTTATAATAAGCCCCCCCCTTTCAAAAATCCTGGATCCGCCCCTGAGGAAGCCAGTAGTGGCGCATCCAGAGAAGGTGCTCCGGGTGCTTCACGCCCCTCGGCCAAAATTCTAACCGGTAATAACGTATTTAAATAGTATAGGCCCTATACCAAACAATGGGCCCCCACTTTTCGTATTGGGTCTGAAGCGGACAGCCCCCTCCCCCCTAGTCCCGTACCCAGACCCACGCTTACGTAAGCATTTATCCGCATAATGTGACGTAGAGAGGGTCTGGCCAATAGGACGAAGAAAGTTGTTCTGGTGCGCCGGAATGTTGACGCGTCCAATCAGAATGTTGGAATGTGGGTGACGTAGATTACTTGAATTCCAGATCGTAATTTGAGCTTGGTCAACAAACCAAAGTCTGGAATTCAAATGCTCTACGTCACCAACATTCCAACATTCTGATTGGACGCGCCAACATTCCGGCGCACCAGAACAACTTTCTTATTGGCCAGACCCTCTCTACGTAGTATTATACATTATGCTTACGTAAACGTGGGTCTGGGTATGAGAATACCCCCCCCCCCCCAAAAAACAAAAAAAAAAAACTAATCGTACCTGGCCCGACCTGAAGCACGCCCCCTCTCTGAAATCCTAAATACGCCGGCCCTGCCATGGTGTGCAGGTATTAGTGTCGTGGTCCATTTGAGATAATAAAGTGTTGTCTTACTTCGCGCTTGCCTACCAGGGTTAGTATATATTTCAATCACACTAACATCGAAAGTCAGCCGGACACACCTCACCAGCACCAGTCTTATCGTGGTTATTCATATTGTTGTGAGAGTTTTATAACATTGTTAATTTATTTGTTAATCAACCCCCGTCAACTTTAGAACAGATCTTGATTTTAACTTCATAATGCATTGCAATCTGAAACTGAAAATTTTAAAGAGGAAATTAAAAAAATTCCGCTATATGTTGAAACGTTAAAGAATTCAATTCGGAATTTTTTTGTGAATGTCCTCCAATGTATGCGCATGGGGCATTTCAGCTTCTGAACTATTGCCTTGCTAACTCCTACTCCTATGCTTTTAGCTACACCCCATCAAGCCACCAAATTGTGTTTAACTAAACCTGTTCCCTATTGTTTTTGTTGCTATCATTGGACTTTTGAGGTGTCTAAACGCTTTGGTACAACGAGCGCCCGAAAGTCGACATGGATAAATCAATTTGCTTGTGTGGGCTGTGCCATGCATGCCATGTACAGAAGCCGTACGAAGCTGCAACTTGAGTACTCCCCACAATTGTGTAGTACGATAAGTAACTTTACAAAATAGATGCCATCAACACGAATTCAATAATGAAATGTAAACGAAAGTCAGCTGCCGCGAGGTCGCGGCCGGCAATTGTCCTAACGATCGTGACTTCTTAATTTCTACCGCGAATCTACAAGCCTCAATCGGTTTTAACTCTACTATGCGCAACCGCCCTTATCAACTATTTATTGAAACCGCAAACGGAGTTATAGATATGCCATGCTTATTGTTGATCAGTGAACAGTGAACTGCAAATAGATGGTTCAACGTATGAGTGTCATGCACGTTCTTTATAAACTCTAATTAATAATATGTAAATCTAGCCTATTGTTCTTTGCGTACGATGATGGCGGTAATGTTGTCTAGAACAGTGATGTCTTCAGCACTGAAGAATTTATCCCTTTCCAACTCATTGATCCCATCTTCAATATCACTGTCCGTCAGGGCACGCAAAGGGGTCATATACCTTGCCCTCAACATGGTGTACCACTGGTGCTTACTCATTTTCATCTCCATAATTTCTTCTGACACCTCGACCGCCATACCATGAAACCTTAAGCACTCGACGATGGCCGGGATATCAGCACACGACTTCTCAAACAAAGGCATGGCCTTGGCAAAGAAGGGTAGTGTAGTCTTCGCCGGCCTTGTCAGGATGAAGCAAAGTGAACCAGGGGTTAACCACTGAGCCCACATCTTGAAAATGGAGGTGATATCTGAGAAGAGGTGGATGCTGCACAGAATTAACGCCTTGTCGAAAGTGTAGTTCTCTTTTATCCCGAAGAACTCTTCGGCTGTCATCATGAGCGGATGGATCCCTCCCTTTTTACCAGCCTCTCTGAGCATTTTCTCTGAGGGATCTACGCACAAGATGCCGCGCTTCAACCCGGCTCGCTTATAGATGGCCTGTGTTAGGCTTCCGGTTCCGCCACCGATGTCAACCACAGTATCGTCCTCGTCAAAGCAAACCAAGCGAAATATAATCTTGACTAGCTCTTCGTAGGTCTGTCTATAACATTGGTCGTAGACGTCAGCAATTGTGCTGTAGTGTGAAGATGTGTTCTCTGCGGATATGACGGCATCGTGGGCACGGCCGAAGGGGTTGGGAAGAATGAGGCAAAGAGGTGTCATGCTACTGCGAGTACAAGACACCACATATACATCGAAACACTTCCAAAACATTTATAATTTCATTCTATACACACTAGTTTTTGTTCAATCGGAAAGATGTACATACCATTACGCTCACTCGACATTTCAGGGGTTCTTTTCACTTCCGATTTCACCGCTCCTGTTTACTCTGTTTGAATCATGCCCACATACACAATTAAATGGCACTACTATAACGATATCTATAAATAGGACAATGCTTTGTTGCCATTTATAAATCTATATGCATAAATTTATATAACATTCCACTTTATATAATAATTTTAATAATTATATTGATATGCACGTCAAACACCTCTTGACAGGTTCGGTTTGGAGAAGGGCTCTGGCGTTCACTCTTATTAAGCAAACGCTTAAGTTATAGAGAACAGGTAGAAATATGTGACTTTGGCAGTGGGTAAGCCTAGCTGCAACTTGTGCAAGAAACAATGAAGCCCCTTTGCCCCAAGCCCCGTAGGAATCACCTGCTAGAGGGGTTGAGACCCACCCTATATAGAGCTGAACACTTTTCATCATTGGCCTGACTTTTCTGCTCTCCGTTGCCTCATGCATGGACAGACAGTCTATCGGCGCATTTATAAATCTGTGTGTCTGTGGACCATCCGGGCTTCGTATTCAATCGTTTAGCGGGTGCCAGTCTCAGTTTCAATTAAGGTATCTATAGCCTCACAGCACTTAATAAGATTGTCCTCCTGATATTCGCCGTATTGCAGTGGGTGAAACTCTATACGTCGCCTGGTTGGACAGTGGTAAAGGTTAGTGAATACTTTGCCCCACGACATATGGGAGTAGCATGTCCTTCAGGGGCTGAAAAAAAATCATACATGCATGCATGGGCTTAGTAAGACATTGTGTGGAAGAACATAGGATGGATGATGATTTTGCGGCTATGAAAATTGAAGACCTTCGGTTCTACGAATTGAAGACTTTCAATTACAGATATTTGTTTGCCAAGAACTCCTTTGCTGACGAGGCTAGGCTGTTGTCAGCATACTATTCTTCCTTGTTTGTGGTGCCAACTTGTGGTGATGACGTCAGGGAGAGTGACTATCATTAATCTATAATTGTGGCTTGGTAATGAATACATCAGCAGGATCCCATAATGTACTCACTGCTCTATACACTAGTCCTTATAGATTCTATGCATGGGGCACCATGTAACATCATATGTAAGAGGGGGGGGGGGGGGGGGGGGGGGGGGGTTCGGGTAAGGAGAGACGTTGTCCTCACACAATGCATGGGTTATGGAGATGTATCGGTTAAGTATATAGGCATAAAACGTTCAATGTGTCGCTGGACGTGAATCTACCCATGACCAGCCGTTGCAGTACCAGTTGGGAATCAATAAGTCTGCTGGTGGTGGGCAGCAAGGCATGCAGCCACTGCTCAATGCCAATGTCATTGCAGAGGTGGGATTCACAGGTCAGTAGCTGCATCTGCATAGGTCAGAGATCTACAAAAACGCGATCCTAAACATTGATCGATCTTGATAGTTACAGGGCATCGAAACACGACATAACATTTCATGCGGTTGATTCGCCGGCTCTCCGTCAAAGCTTTTCAAACTGTGTCCAGGAAGGCTGCCAATCCCTGCGGCCATCTGAACATGACGCTGGCCAAATAAAGAGCTATATAACATCCAGCACAAGTGCATTGCATGGCATTATTGAGTTTGCGCAGAGTGCATAATGCTTTGTGTTAACCGATTGAGGTCTAAATATGGTTTGTTATTTAGAGGTTATTTGATCTTAAATGTGGTCACAAAAATGTTTTGTGGCAGGAAGGGGTAATCCAACGATACCCGCTGAAGCCGTGTTCATGAAGGATTTCAAATTGGTATAATCTTTCTGTGGTTTGTGGTCATGTCCCCCAAAATACCTTGGTAGCTGTAAACAACTATTTGACGCGAATTTGCGGCTACAGGACTTAATCGGTTAATTCATGCATGCCGTGTTCTTCGATACATGATTTAAAATTGTAGATACAACTGGAAGCAGCTTGGACGTGCTTGGTGTTTGTTTCAAACATGGACGTAAGGCACGTGATGCAGTTTGTTCCACTCCCTATAAAATGTTCAGTTTCTGGTAGAATGCCTTCTTCGAAAGTCATGCAGGCGGGAGGGAATATTATTAACTTACGGTGCAACTATATGGGTTGTTGCAGTCATACATCTGAGCACGAACTAGAAAGGAGGCTTAGAACGGTCGTTTGATTTTGGTGTCCCATATAAATGAAATTCGTACGTACACAGTGTGCGTTTCAGTCCATTCCCATAGGCGGCCCCAGGGGTGCCTGGTTATGCAATCCCTATACAATTAATTTTTACTGTATCGCGGCTATATGATCACTGCATGCATGTAGCTATGTGTTTCTAAAGTAAAATACTCATCTGAGCGTACAAATAGCAATTAACAAGTGCATGGCTAAGATTGCATGCAAAATCGATAATGTCCCTCCCCTTCATAGGTTTGGCCCCTCCCTTTGGTAAGCGCTGGGGCCGCCTGTGAAACCCATTTGCTGCTCATCTGTTCATGCAGCTTAGATGCAATTTAATATCATCGGAAACAGCCAACTCACTCACTAGTAAGCGACTCGTTACAGTCTGGGGCTTTTTTTCTGTCTTCCCACATCAGGCACGCCCCAATTTAACTTTCGGCGAATTATTAAAAGGGGGCGAGCCCACCATATATATATATATATGGGACAGTTCACGCGAAACTGGCGTATCACGTTTTTATATATAAAGTTATAAAAATGATTCACTTTGAAATCGCTACATCTCCCGAACCGTAAATGCTATTGACTTCCTATTTTCAATACTTCATACTACATCATTTCTCTCTGGTAAAATAAATTTTGGGCTCTTGCATTAGCTTCGTGCCAGTGCTGCAACGTCCGATATCCCTTGGGGTTCAAACCGGCCATATCTTTCGGCAGGACATTTCAATTAACTTCAAATTCGGTTTATACGCAGAGGGGTCCTGTACCTATCGATTTGTCCTGTTCGTTAATTTTTACTTGATCCGTTACGGAGATACAGCTGTGCAAAGTAATTGCACATTTCTCGTTCATTTCGCGCCATTAACCTACTCCAACCTGGTTCCCGCTACTCCGAGCACATGAATATACAATAACCTCCCGTGCCCATGCCACTACATGTACAACTGAAGTGCCACCGTTGTTCTTACAAACGTCAGTGGTTCTCTTCTATAACAAACAAGATTCGTTAAGCGATCAAAATGCGTGGGATTCAGCTACCATCACCATACAAAACACGGTACGTACTACCAGTACCGATACGCGCGCACAACAATATGTGTCCCTATCGATTCGGTCATACTCTTTGGGTGTCACTCATTGCGTGGCCATTTATAGGCTCACAACCTATGATAGTACGTCAGAGCCATGAGGTAAAGTGCACGGTGTATCAGCTAGGCTATGGGAGAGACGTGGTCGAGTTAAAGACACATGCAGCGCAGCTATGCTGGAACATGTAACCCTTCCTTATTGTCGGGATTTGCGTTCTGCTGGCACATATGTTTTAAACGCCCACCGTTTTTCATTTCATCTGCATGGCTGGCACACACACACCCATGAACCAACACATACACACGTCTCACGTCACACTTATACACACTCTTTCCACTACCAGTATTCTTTCCCCTTGCTGTACACCCTGTAAATAGTTATGTGCTACATGGATTCACACATAAGCTTTGTCTATTTTGGTTATGTACTGTGCTTTGACTGGCTTACTATCCAACCCTCTTTCTCAATTATTTATATTGTGACTGATGTGTTTTTCACGTGTGTAACTGGATTGTGTGTTTTATACACAGTGGTATAGGAGCATGGGGGCAAAGGTCCCCCCTCCCAACCCCTCCCCCCATTGGTTGTATGTACTGGATTAATGTGTTTGTACGTACTGGACTATTTGTTCCTGTCTCACAGTACCTGTCACATCATGACGTACCATGCCTCATGTCCCATAATCCATTACATGCATCCATTTACGCACTCACACACTCATACAGACACAACACTCACAACTATCCCATGCCAATCACTATAAATGCTGAAGCTATGAGTGTGTACCATTGAGAGGTTTAAAAAGACTTAGGACTTACTATTTATTACCTTCCTTTGTTATATAAAATTTCCAGGGCCCTGATCTTTATCTTTAGGGATAAAGCAGGAATAATATTCCTGCCAGGCTTAGGTACAAAAGTATGTTTACAGAGTGGTAGATCTACATGTAATATCACAATAGCACAGATTCCTAGAAGGGGCCCATGTATAATGCTATACATACACACGCACGGCACACACACACACACACACACACACACACACACACACACACACACACACACACACACACACACACATACACACAAACCAGTGCTACTTAGAAATAGTGGTTCTGGTGGGTATGACTGTCAGTTTGTTATGACCAGATGCAAAGCCACCCATGGAAGTCACCCATGGAATATTGACTCTCATGTGATGGTGGCAAATAGATAGGCTAATGCCTTTGTGTTTAGGACTCTGCCATTAAGAGACATATGGTCACATACCCACCTGAGGATCAGAGCAGTTGGTGTCATTTTTTTTTGGATCTGGGGCAGTGCTGCTTCCAAACATGTTACAGACCTGTGAGTTCCATAGGCTTTTGCATTTGGTCATATGTGTAGCAAACTTGACAGTCATCCTCGCCAGAACCACTAATTCTTCTTGTTAGTAGCATTGGAATTTCAGTGTGCGTGTGTGTATGTGTGTGTATGTGTGTGTGTGTGTTTGTGTGTGTGATGTGAGTGTTTGTGTGTGTGTAGCATTGGAACCTTTCTTTCTTGGAGGATGTGCAATTTATTTTTGTAATATGTTGACAAGGATTGTACGGTACGTAAGTACTACCAGTACCAATACGCGTGCATAACATCATGTAGAAATTGTGTCCCTGTTGATTTGGTCATACACTTTGGGTGCCACTTAGTGCGTGGCCATTTATAGGTTCACAACCTATAACAATACGTCAGAGCCATGATATCTAGTGCACGGTGTATCAGCTTGGCTATGGGAGAGGCGTGGTCGAGTTAAAGACACATGCGGGCTGGAACACATGTAACCCTTCCTTATTATGCGTTCTGCTGGCACATATAACACCCACCATTTTTCATTTCATCTGCACGGCTGGCACACACACCCATGAACCACACTCATGAACATACACACGTCTCATGTCATGACTATTCACACTCTTTCCACCATAAGACACTATTCTTTTCCCCTTGCTGTTAACCCTGTAAATTGTTATGTTGCACACAACATAACAATTTACATGTGCTACATGGATTCACTCATATGCTTTGTCGATTTGAACTTTTTTTTCTATATCTTTTGGTTACAGTGCTTTCACTGGCCTATCTCTGTCTCAACTATTTTTGTTATGTTTATATTCAGATTCATTCTCTTTATGTTTGGTCCTACATGTGCAAGTAACATTACCTTCGATTCTTTAGTGGTCATAATTGTATCAGCACAAAATGGTAGTATGTCTTGTCAGACTCATGCCCTCCACTGTATGCTCATATCCCATGGCCTCCTCTAAATGGTCATGTCCAAAGGACTCCATGTCACTGATGTGGATGTATTTCACACATGCAACTGGACTGTGTGTTGCATGGATTGGGCTGGTGTCAGTGGGTAGGATCACGGGGGTCATGGGGGCAAATGTCACAATACATTTGTCAGAGGCCCCCGTGAGGCTCCACTATACATGTCCCATATACCATTCACTTGTACTCAAATTGGCAGGGTTTTAAAGACTCCTCTATTTCAGCTGATAGTGGTCATGAAAGAGTTGGAATGATGGGGGAGGGGGGGGGGGGGGGGGGGGCTCACCATCAAGGTGCTCTTGTATATATACTAGTCCTGAAGCTTCATGTGTACCAACTCAGTACTGCGGGTATACCCATGGGTAAATAGAAGCCATGTCAGTGAATGCTCTCTGTATAAACTCTACAGTGGCCCAGTCTTTCCAAATCTTTGAGATAGGCTAAGCAATAATATTCACTGCCACTTATGCAAGGCTTCCCATCTGTCCACAAGTAGCTTGCACAAAAAATAAATCCTCTAAGAAAGGTACCAATGCTATAAGCACACACACACACACACACACACACACACACACACACACACACACACACACACACACACACACGGAAATTTCAATGCTCCTTAGGATTAGTGGTCCTTATGAGGATGGCTGTCAAATTTGCTACACATACGACCAAATGCAAAAGCCTATGTAAGTCACCTGTAACATCTTTGGGAGCAGCACTGCCACAGATCCAAAAACAGACGTAAAATATGATACCAAGTGCTGTGATCCTCAGGTGGGTTTGTGACAGTATGTCTCATTAATTGCAGAGTCCTAAACATAGCCTATCTATTTGCCACAATCTCATGTAAATCAACATTCCATGGGTGACTTCCATGGGTGGCTTTGCATCTGGTCATAGCAAACTGACAGTCATACCCACCAGAACCACTAATTCTAAGTAGCACTGGTTTGTGTGTGTATGTGTAGTGAGTGTGTGTGTGTGTGTGTGTGTGTGCATGTGCGTGTGTATGTATAGCATTATACATGGGCCCCTTCTAGGAATCTGTGCTATTTATCTTTTGTGATATTACTTGTAGATCTACCACTCTGTAAGAGGGACTTTAGTAGACCTACTTTTGTATATACGCCCGCGGCAGGAATATTATTCCTGCTTTATCCCAAAAGACAAAGATCAGGGCCCTGGTATAACAAAGGATGGTAATAAATAGTAAGACCTAAGTCTTTTTAAACCTCTCAATGGTACACACTCAGAGCTTCAGCGTATATAGTGATTGGCATGGGATACATGTAGTTGTGAGTGTTGTGTATATATGAGTTTGTGAGTGTGTAAATGGATGCATGTAATGGAATATGAGACATGAGGCATGGTACGTTATGATGTGGCAGGTACTGTGAGACAGGAACAAATCGTCCAGTACATAACACATTTATCCAGCACATACAACCAATGGGGGGAGGGGTTGGGAAGTGGGCCTTCCTCTGAAAAAATTGTTGGGACTTTGCCCCCATAGCCTCCATGCTCCTATACCACTGTGTATAGAACACACAATCCAGTTACACACGTGAAAAACACATCAGTCAGAATACAAATAGTTGAGAAAGAGGGTTGTATAGTAGGCCAGTGAAAGCACTGTAACCGAAAGACATAGAAAAAAAGTTCAACTAGACAAAGCTTATAAGTGAATCCATGTAGCGCATAACAATTTACAGGGTGTACAGCAAGGGGAAAAGAATAGTGGAAAGAGTGTGTATAAGTGTGACGTGAGACGTGTGTATGTGTTGGTTCATGGGTGTGTGTGTGCCAGCCATGCAGATGAAATGAAAAACGGTGGGCGTTTAAAATATATGTGCCAGCAGAACGCAAATCCCGACAATAAGGAAGGGTTACATGTGTTCCATCCTAGCTGCGCTGCATGTGTCTTTAACTCGACCACGCCTCTCCCCTAGCCTAGCTGATACACCGTGCACTATATATCATGGCTCTGACGTACTGTTATAAGTTGTGAACCTATAAATGGCCACGCAATGAGTGGCACCCAAAGTGTATGACCAAATCAACAGGGAGACGATTTCTACATGATGTTGTGAGCAAGTATCAGTACTGGTAGTACATACTGTACAATCCTTGTCAACACATTACAAAAATAAATTGCACATCCTCCAAGAAAGAAAGGTTCCAATTTCCAATGCTACACACACAAACACTCTCACACACACACATACACACACACACACACACACACACACACACGGAAATTCCAATGCTACTTAGGATTAGTGGTTCTGGCGAGGATGACTGTCAAGTTTGCTACACATATGACCAAATGCAAAAGCCTATGGAACTCACAGGTCTGTAACATGTTTGGAAGTAGCACTGCCCCAGATCCAAAAAAAAAATGACACCAACTGCTCTGATCCTCAGGTGGGTATGTGACCATATGTCTCTTAATGGCAGAGTCCTAAACACAAAGGCATTAGCCTATCTATTTGCCACCATCACATGAGAGTCAACATTCCATGGGTGACTTCCATGGGTGGCTTTGCATCTGGTCATAGCAAACTGACAGTCATACCCACCAGAACCACTATTTCTAAGTAGCACTGGTTTGTGTGTATGTGTGTGTGTGTGTGTGTGTGTGTGTGTGTGTGTGTGTGTGTGTGCGCGCGCGCACGCGTGCGTGTGTATGTATAGCATTATACATGGGCCCCTTCTAGGAATCTGTGCTATTGTGATATTACATGTAGATCTACCACTCTGTAAACATACTTTTGTACCTAAGCCAGGAATATTATTCCTGCTTTATCCCTAAAGATAAAGATCAGGGCCCTGGAAATTTTATATAACAAAGGAAGGTAATAAATAGTAAGTCCTAAGTCTTTTTAAACCTCTCAATGGTACACACTCATAGCTAGTGATTGGCATGGGATAGTTGTGAGTGTTGTGTCTGTATGAGTGTGTGAGTGTGTAAATGGATGCATGTAATGGAATATGGGACGTGAGGCATGGTACGTCATGATGTGACAGGTACTGTGAGACAGGAACAAATAGTCCAGTACGTACAACACATTAATCCAGTACATACAAATAATGGGGGGAGGGGTTGGGAGGGGGGCCTTTGCCCCCATGCTCCTATACCACTGTGTATAAAACACACAATCCAGTTACACACGTGAAAAACACATCAGTCACAATATAAATAATTGAGAAAGAGGGTTGGATAGTAAGCCAGTCAAAGCACAGTACATAACCAAAATAGACAAAGCTTATGTGTGAATCCATGTAGCACATAACTATTTACAGGGTGTACAGCAAGGGGAAAGAATACTGGTAGTGGAAAGAGTGTGTATAAGTGTGACGTGAGACGTGTGTATGTGTTGGTTCATGGGTGTGTGTGTGCCAGCCATGCAGATGAAATGAAAAACGGTGGGCGTTTAAAACATATGTGCCAGCAGAACGCAAATCCCGACAATAAGGAAGGGTTACATGTTCCAGCATAGCTGCGCTGCATGTGTCTTTAACTCGACAACGTCTCTCCCATAGCCTAGCTGATACACCGTGCACTTTACCTCATGGCTCTGACGTACTATCATAGGTTGTGAGCCTATAAATGGCCACGCAATGAGTGACACCCAAAGAGTATGACCGAATCGACAGGGACACATATTGTTGTGCGCGCGTATCGGTACTGGTAGTACGTACCGTATTTTGTATGGTGATGGTAGCTGAATCCCACGCATTTTGATCGCTTAACGAATCTTGTTTGTTATAGAAGAGAACCACTGACGTTTGTACGAACAACGGTGGCACTTCAGTTGTACATGTAGTGGCATGGGCACGGGAGGTTATTGTATATTCATGTGCTCGGAGTAGCGGGAACCAGGTTGTACTAGGTTAATGGCGCGAAATGAACGAGAAATGTGCAATTACTTTGCACAGCTGTATCTCCGTAACGGATCAAGTAAAAATTAACGAACAGGACAAATCGATAGGTACAGGACCCCTCTACGTATAAACCGAATTTGAAGTTAATTGAGATGTCCTGCCGAAAGATATGGCCGATTTGAGCCCCAAGGGGTATCGGACGTTGCAACACTGGCACGAAGCTAATGCAAGAGCCCAAAATTTATTTTACCAGAGAGAAATGATGTAGTATGAAGTGTCGAAAATAGGAAGTCAATAGCATTTACGGTTCGGGAGATGTAGCGATTTCAAAGTGAATCATTTTTATAACTTTATATATAAAAACGTGATACGCCAGTTTCGCGTGAACTGTCCCATATATATATAAGGACATTTTGCCATCTAATTACCATATTTTGCCCTCCAATTACAATATTCAAAGCTAATTACCGTACGGTACAATTATGGTACAGCTACGGTACAGCTAGCAAGCCCGTAGCTGTTTAATAATTCGCCGAAATCATCAGTCTATATTAAGGAAAAATTCTGTTCATTGTGTCCCCTTCCCAGACGCCGCTGCATGCCTCTTAAGCTTGTCGGAAAGAGGTGTGTTCGTATTGTAACTACCTCATAGACCTTACCCGCTTTCTGTGTTCTATCTGAGTACGCATGGCATGCCACTATCAACGCTGGTTTGCAAACACATATCGTTACTTGATTGCCCACCACACACGGTCCTTTAAGCGCAAAGTATACCACGCATGTTATAAATGTTACTCACGTGAATTCAGTTCTTCAGGACCCGCAAGTTTTCTTCCTTTCTTCAAACCACTCGTGAAATCGTTTCGCTCACGTTACCACTGGTGACACCTAGACCGTGTGAATATCGGGTAATTAACACTTAGTGGCGGGTCTGTAAACATATATCAGTAGGATAAATGAGACTGGGTAATGAAAATCTGGATGCTTGGCATAAGCTTGAAGCAGTAAGAGGAGCTTTTAACTCGACGGGGCTTGCTATGACTCACTTTTTGATTCTTTGCTCACGTGACTTAAGACCGGGAAAGGAAAAGCCAGAACCCTTATAAATAATCTTATTTCTAAATCGGGCGATATGAGCATTTAATCGCGACATAATAATTAAATGATCAATAGTGCACATTTAGCGGTGAAGATAGAAGCAGGCAGCGGTCTCACTCCTGACCTTTCTTTGTCTCGTCCTGCCGATGTCTTGGTAAATAATTGGTCAGGATGGTCCCCAGCTGCTTTTGACTTGACAGTGACGTCGCCTCTGTCTCCTTTGTCTCCATCTGAGGCTAGTGTCACTTCCCGGAAAGCAGCCCTAGTGGCTGAGCAAAGAAGCACCTTACCAATGACAACAAATGCTACACTCCTAGCTAGCTGGGTTCCGCTAGCTATTGAGTGCTATGGTCACTGGGGTCTGAAGTCGGAGAAAATTACGTTTATCCTCACGCCTCACGTCTTTCATTCCGCCTTCCAGAGCCTACAAGTCTGAAATCTTGATGCATCTATAAGGAAAGATGAACACAGCCCTTATTGGATGTAACACTAGCATAGGTAGGTATGTCCTATGACATTTTTGTTTTTGTTACTTGTATGCTTTCAGTTTAGACTGAGTCCTGCATGGACAACACATGTACATTTAAAGAAGCATGCATCATGATCTATTATTAATTCATTGTTGGGGTAAATAGTTTCACATGCAACATCTATTTTATTCCATGCACGACGTTATGCGGTACCCATGCATGTTCCCATGTTCTACTAGTAGGTGTTATTCCCGTATCTTGAAACACGTCCATAGCACAAGCAGCAAACTACACAACAAAAACTTTTTTCCTGTAATATATTACTTGCCGTAGAAAATACTCTTTCTGACGGAGACTTCAAGTGATACCTCATGTTGGTAGTGTTGGTGTCATGTCTTGATACCCATTTGTAGCACTTCAAGCACACAACCCAGGATGAATTTAGAGCCTTCTTATGTATCCCAACATATTGCCATGCTGAACTTCTATGCGCAGTACGATCCAAACTAACCACATCCTCTTTTTGTGGCACTTACATAGGTTTAGCTTCTTTCTTTGACATCGCCATCGCTTTGATCACACTTACGTAAGGTTTATTAATGTTTATTTAAGATTATTAATGATTATTGCATCGCCGATTAAATATCGCGATTAAATGCGATTATCGCCGATTATGGGCAAGTACTTAATCGCGGCAACACTGGATGCAAGTGCTCTCAGCATTGTGCCTTCTTGGTACAATGTACAAAATTTAATTCTAATTGGCGCGCCCCAAGCAATTACTCAATATCTTCAAAATTCCTGTCCTCATGAAACAGACAGCTGACAAGGTTTCTTGCACACGATGGTTTCATAGCCGTAGACAATTTTCAAAGTTTGGAAGGGGGGGCGGGGGGGGGGAGGGGAGGGGCTTATTGATCAAGAGGGTTTGGGGGGAGTGTTGTAAACTCACCCAATGGGGATCTGGGGCGAAGCCCGGCCCAAGCCGCTTTAACTTTTCCGTATTTGTTGCTAGTCCATCAGTGCATGCTAATACTATGATACAAATAAGTGCTGATATAAATGGGGAATCATTTATGGATATTTAATGAACGCATATGTTTATGTGAATGTGAAATATTAATGCATTTCTATTAATTAATATTCATATATGAATATGCGCATGTAAAATGATGCAGTAGCGGGGGGGGGGGGGGGGGGGGGGGGGGGAGGGGGTTACACCCCAACTCTCCCCCCCCCCCCCCCCCCCCCCCCCCACGCCCTTCGAGTATTGTCCATAGCAGGAAATTTGCATTGATATAGTTGTGAATAAATCATTTTTAAAAAACCTGCCACGCCCTTTCATACGTTCACTGGTCCGGTATACATGTCACACTAAACAATTTGTATCGCGCAGATTTCATGAATCAAGGCATTAATGCGTATACGTATGCAGTTCAATCACAAAATGCATACATATGGATGCGTTCATACAAATAACACCTGGTCTTCATTCGAATTAAATCAAATGAAGACTCCAAACAGTGACGGCTGGCAATCTGGTATTACTGTTCATAAATTCGTTGGCTACACTTTGAATAATAATCACAGTTCAGCCAGATTCAAAGAGGCGGTGTGGCTGGGGGAGTAAACCAATATCCGCACAATCACCAGTAAACAGACAAGTATATGAACGTATACGAATCAACGTACGTGGTTTGCCACCTCAGCCACACCGCCACTGCCGATTCATACCGTTCCTAAGCATTCTAATGCTAAGGGATCAAATCAAGCGACATGGATCGCTTGTCGATGCGCTACCAGGGGCGGATCCCAGGATTTCAGAAAAGGGGGGAGTTGTTAATTAATTTCATGCATAAAAGCGGGGGATGGGTCTCGGGCGGAGCCCGAGCCGCCAACGCTTTTTTATTACATCATGCGCAAAACACATGATACTGCCGTGCCGTTTGTTTGCTCGAAGAGCTGCAGTTGTATTAAGAATTTCAGCCATCTTTACTTCGCAATTGTTACTAACGATAATTATTCATTACGGGTTTGAAAGGTGGTGTTGCTTCTTATCCTATAGCATTGGAGGGCACCTTGCCGAAAAGCAGAATTTAATTAATACTACAACTAATACCATGATATGTCCTATGCAATGGTATCTCTCTTTAGTCGAACACTTAGGCTAAAAAAAGAACACTGCCTCTTTTTAATTAATAGGACCATTTGCTCAACTGATTAAATCAGTTTTAGAATCAATTGTGCAACTATGGGCTGGCCAAATAATAATTAGTCTGACCTCCCATCCCAGAACAACTCTTTATGCAGAGGACACACATGAGACCACTAAACAGACTCTGGTTTACTGCACGCACAATTCAACTTCACAAGCAAGCAGATACAATGTACATGTATAGAGATGGCTTACTCCCCAGATAAATACAAAAATGCTGAAAATACATAAGATACATGAATCTCAACAGACTTTGGGAACCACGGTGTTGATTTAATTAAATGGATTGTGTGTGTATGTATTGCACTGGTATCTGTTCTTATCAGGTTGTGGTCATACTTCCAGCATCTTCTCAAAATCATCAAACATCCGTCCCACTTGGGATTGCCTCATCGGTGGAGGAGCTGGAAGATAAACGAAAATAGTGAGGGCTCAGGGAGGGAGGATGGGGGTGGGGGTGGGGGGAGGGAAGAAATACTTAACCTTTCCCTCCACTGATGCCGACAATACATGAGACCATAATAAATGACTACGAATTCAACATGTCCATGCCCCCCCCCCCACCCCCACCACCGCGTATCATGTGGCAAATTTTCTAGCAATGACTCACCGACTTCAATAGGTTCGGAGGCAGTGAGCACTTCAGAGGGGTTCTTGACACTTCTCACCTGGATGATGTACTTCCCAGCTGCATGCGGGGAACAAGGTGAGCATTAGCCCCATGTACAATGATAAGCTATCACCTTCCATTATATTTCATGCATTCCGCTTTGTACCAGTTTACAGTTTACATAGAAATTCTCTTTGGACAGTGAATTTTTCTCATTTCTATTACAAAAACCGGGATGAGGCATGTTGGTACCACTGGCAACCACTGCTCTATTTTATTTACATTGTACATGAGATTTAGCATACTTGGCTGCATTCCATATAATGCCCTCCCCAAGTATCACTTCCTAAATCATCTCAGACGTTAATGCAAACAATTTTCTCCAACATGCTGTCACCATGACAATGTAAGAGGACTGTAGAGGGGCACATATCAGAGGCGGATCTGGGGGGGAAGGGGGAGGGGGGGGGGTTCGGGGGTTGCAACCCCCCTTTCATATAAGGTACCTCCCCCTCTTCTGCTAAGCAGCCTCCCCCCTCCCCGCTATTTGTATATTTGTATCAGGCCTGAAGCACTGGACAGCAACCCCCCTCCGCTTTACGTATCGGCCTGAAGTGGACAGCACCCCCCCCCCCCCCCCCCCCCCCCCCCCCCGTTTTTTGTATGGGACCTGAAGCAAACCCCTCCCCCCCCCCGCATTTCGTATTGCAGGTCTCAACCCCCCCTTTTGGAAAATCCTGTATCCTGCACATGCTACATGAACACTGTATAAAGGATAACAGTTACTAAATAAACAATAAGGTTTTTCGTAGAACAATCAGCATATTATAGCGTATCTTAAACAATTACGCAGCTTGAAAGAAGTGAATTTCAGCGACACAATTAAACTAACCTACACATATATATATGTACATGCATGCGCATGTGCTTTGTGAAGCAATATTGTCATAAAAATGCAGTGTTATGTGAAACTCACAAGGGCGTATCGATATCCCTTTGAACGTGGCCTTGGAGAGGAATCCGTTGTCCTTGGACTGTAGAGACCGCTGCACATCTCCCTGACATCAGCACCTGTTCTTGCCATGCAAACGATCTGACTCTAAATAAAGCTCAGTACTTGTGTGTGTGTGTGTGTGTGTGTGTGCACACATGTGTGTATGGTAGGGCAAACCTTCAGCAATAAGCTCTACATCTCCCATTGTATATGGATCACTGAACACAGAGAACTCAGGAAGCTGTAGCACAAAAATTAGATATACATCTTTACATGTATATAACTTAACTTGTTACCAACTTAAGCTACTAAGGTAAATTGATAAACAACAGACATTGAAGATCACAACCAAGCGAAGCAAATGTCATACAAGTGCCCCAGGTGAGAACTGTGGCCCTTTCAAGAGTAATCATGATGAAAAAGTTTATGTAAACGGGAGATCATTCAGAAAAGAAAAAAAAGTGCGGACTTGGCATAACTAGTTGGTACTTTCAGGTTTTGAACCTTCCCCCCCCCCCCCCCCCCCCTCCCTTCTCTAGTCCCTTGGGCAATTTCATCTCCACAGATCAGGCACTTCACAGTGTAGAAACACTCAACTCTTAAAACCATTCCAAACATGCACATTCCTACGAGCAGCCACACTCAGCAGCTATGGTATCTATTACACAGAAGCACACAAATGGAATCACTCTGATGGTGTTGATGCTTGTTAGGTTTATTTTTGGAGCTGTGCACACATGACTATCTATGTGTGTACCAGCTTGTCTTCTACAGCTTTGTTTGTAGGGGCCACAGCCCATTTTAAATTTGATGGTGGATAGCCTACAGGAGAGAGGGGAGGGGGAGGAGAGAGAGAGAGAGAGAGAGAGAGAGAGAGAGAGAGAGAGAGAGAGAGAGAGAGAGAGAGAGAGAGAGAGAGAGAGAGAGAGAGAGAGAGAGAGAGAGAGAGTGAGAGAGGAGGAGGAGGGAGGAGGATACATACTATCTGGTCAACACAATCTAGATTCATGTTTCTAAACACAGCTGACACTGAAGACATAAGAAAAACAAAAACGGCCAGGAAACAAAACCATACAAGGGACATGCAAGAACACAGTCATAAGGTTTGTTGGCCAACATTCATTGTGAATGGTTAAAATCACCCCACTCCCCACACACCCTCACAGACCAGCCACACCCACACACCATTTATTAGACAAAAGTTATGGAAGTGCATGTATTGAGGTCAATAAAATATGGCAGCCATGGCAGCCAACTGTTGCCCTTACATTTCTCTCTCAGAGGAATGACGGCTTCCAGGAAGTTAACCTGCTGTTCCTGGTCACTGAACTGTGAGGTAAAACTGAAGGAAGACACTGTAATGGATTGGGGACTGTTACTTACCAGCTGAGATATGTCCTTCTCAGTAACCAGTGCAAGAGCACTGAGCTGATTATAGCCCTGTGTGTGTTTATGTGTGTGTGTGTGCGTGCGTGTGTGCATGCATGTGTGTGTTTGTGTGTGTGTTTGTGTGTGCGTGTGTGTGTGCGTGCGTGTGTGTGTGCATGCATGTGTGTGTGTGTTTGTGTGTGCGCGTGTGTGTGTGTGTGTGTGTTTGTGCACGTGTGTGTGTGTGTGTGTGTGTGTGTGTGTGTTACATGTATTATACGATACCATGACCATGAACTCAGGGAACACAGATAAAATGGAATGGTCTGGTCACTTGCCTTGGACACCAGTGGTTTGAACAGCTGCATATAGCCTAGGGCTTCCAGCCAGTTGATCAACCCATTCTCTGCAGGGATATGTCCACTAACACACAGTGGGTCTAACATATGTCCACTAACACACAGTGGTCTAACATATGTCCACTAACACACAGTGGTCTAACATATGTCCACTAACACACAGAGATCTAACATATGTCCACTAACACACAGTGGTCTAACATATGTCCACTAACACACAGTGGTCTAACATATGTCCACTAACACACAGTGGTCTAACATATGTCCACTAACACACAGTGGTCTAACATATGTCCACTAACACACAGTGGTCTAACATATGTCCACTAACACACAGAGATCTAACATATGTCCACTAACACACAGTGGTCTAACATATGTCCACTAACACACAGTGGTCTAACATATGTCCACTAACACACAGTGGTCTAACATATGTCCACTAACACACAGTGGTCTAACATATGTCCACTAACACACAGTGGTCTAACATATGTCCACTAACACACAGAGATCTAACATATGTCCACTAACACACAGTGGTCTAACATATGTCCACTAACACACAGTGGTCTAACATATGTCCACTAACACACAGTGGTCTAACATATGTCCACTAACACACAGAGATCTAACATATGTCCACTAACACACAGTGGTCTAACATATGTCCACTAACACACAGTGGTCTAACATATGTCCACTAACACACAGTGGTCTAACATATGTCCACTAACACACAGTGGTCTAACATATGTCCACTAACACACAGAGATCTAACATATGTCCACTAACACACAGTGGTCTAACATATGTCCACTAACACACAGTGGTCTAACATATGTCCACTAACACACAGTGGTCTAACATATGTCCACTAACACACAGTGGTCTAACATATGTCCACTAACACACAGTGGTCTAACATATGTCCACTAACACACAGAGATCTAACATATGTCCACTAACACACAGTGGTCTAACATATGTCCACTAACACACAGTGGTCTAACATATGTCCACTAACACACAGTGGTCTAACATATGTCCACTAACACACAGAGATCTAACATATGTCCACTAACACACAGTGACCTAACATACATGTAGTGCACACACCACACGACACATTCAGGGTGCACACCCCTTATTCCTTCTCCCTCTCTCCCTCACCCCCTCACCAATGCCGTAGAACTTTAACCCTCCGAGCACAGTGGTGGGGTCACCATAGTTGTCCGCTACAATTATCTTCCAGCACTGGAACCAAAGAAAGGGGGAGGAGCCAGTGGAGGTGGGATGGGGGGGGGAGAGGAGAGGGGGAAGGGGACACATGGACAGGCATATTATGCGGTTGGCGCTGTTACATGTACGTACTCTAGCGGTGTCATAAAAGCCGCCAAAGTCCTGGGGACAAGGAGGGTCATCCAGGGAGGAGGGGCCCATCAACTCGGCTTTGAACTTCTGCACGTGTTTCCATGGTCCACTGGAGGAGAGGAAGAAGAAGGGGGAGGGGGAGAGGAAGGGGGAGGGGGAGAGGAAGGGGGAGGGGGAGAGGAAGGGGGAGAGAGGGGGGAGGGGGAGAGGAAGGGGGAGGGGGAGAGGAAGGGGGAGAGGGAGAGGAAGGGGTGCGAGGGGAGACATGGGATGAGGAATGGGAGGGAGGGGTTCATGTGGTGGGTGGATGTCTCCATACATTACAGCCCCAGCAGTCATGGAGCTTACCTTAGAGATGCACTGGACTCTATCACAAACGTGTACACCATCTGGTTGACAGCCCTGTGCGTGAGGGAGAGGGAGGAGGATATGTATGTAAGTGACCTGTTCAGTGGCAGTATGACTGCTATAGCAGCTTGCTCCCCCTCCTCCCCCTCCTCCCCTCCCTCCCCCCATCCCCTCCCTTTACCCTCTCCTCCCCTCCCCTCCCCCTCCCCCTCCTCTCCTTGGTGTTTCAGGTACCCACCATCCGAACAGCCTCACTCCGGTGATGCTGAACTCTGACCCCAGGTCAAAGGCCACCAGTGGTGAGCCCCAGCAGAGGGTATCTTCCAGTAGGTCTTGGGGTCATCTGAGGAGAATGGTAAGGGAGAGAGGGAGGGGAGTGGAGAGAGAGGGGGAGGGGAGTGGAGAGGGGATGGGTGAGAGGAGCAGAGAGGGTGGAGGAGGAGGGGAGAAGAAGGGGGGGGGGGGGGGGGACTGAAGCCTACCATCCATCAGACATGTTGGCGGATGTTTCTGCGTCCACGCACTACAGTATTCAGATTCAGCCTTTGTCCACCTATGGCTGCACTTCAACAGAGGGTAGTTGACTGGGGGGGTAGGTGGGTGTGGCAAGAGCATGGTATCGGGGAAGGTGGGCGTGGCAAGAGCACGAAATGGAGATGTGGCAGATGGCATGGGGATGAGGTGGATGGCATGGGGATGAGGCAGATGGTGTGGGAATGAGGTGGAGGGCATGGGGATGAGGCAGATGGTGTGGGGATGCAGGTGTGAGAAAAAAAAGATCATTTCACACCACATAATGTCACTGGAATGCACACCAGCTAAATGTGCTAATTGCTGTGCAGAGATGAATGGTTATGTGTGTGCCTACATGCATGAACACATGTTGGGTACATGTACATGTATATACCTCCACTCCCAGTGTTGAAGTACCACCTCTAATTTAGTTTAGTAGACTCTATTATACTCAAAAAGACTCTAGTATAATCTAGTGTACTCTAGTAAATCTTGTATACTCTAGTAAAATCTAGTATATTCTAGTAAAATCTAGTAAAATCTACTATACTGTAGTATACTCTGTACCTGCCAGATCAGCCTCCTGGTGTCTGCTCTTCTCAAGCACCGACTGATAGGGAGGGAGGGAGGAGGGTGGGAGGTCATTGGCAAGAGGGTCAACAGCTCACCCACCTACCCTGGGAATACGTACGCTCCGCCCCTTGTAGTGACGGAAGAGCTTCTTGAAGTCATCCTGTTTGGTCTGTGGGTGCTGCTTCAGTATGTCTGTGGGTGACTATGGGGAGGAGGGAGGGAATAGGGAGGGGAGGAGGGAGGGGAGAGGAAGAGGGTGGGAGAAAGTATGAAGGGAGGGTATAAGGAAGTGAAGATGTGAGGGTGGAGTAGGTGGAGGTAACTACACCTGTACCTCATTGTTGGCACTCATCTGATCGGGCTGAGCACCAAACTCCAACAGCACAGTGACCACTTCTTTCCTTCAGAATGAACCACAACCCAGAGTTAAAACCAAACATGTCACCATATGATGTACCTGAAGAACCTCAGTGCTTCATGGAGAGGACAGCTGCCTGGTATGGGGAAGAGGGACCATGAGTGTGGCATGGGGAAGAGGAACCGTGAGGGTGGCATGGGGAAGAGGGACCATGAGGGTGGCATGGGGAAGAGGAACCATGAGGGTGGCATGGGGAAGAGGGACCATGAGGGTGGCATGGGAAGAGGAACCGTGAGGGTGGCATGGGGAAGAGGGACCATGAGGGTGGCATGGGGAAGAAGAACCATGAGGGTGGCATGGGGAAGAGGGACCATGAGGGTGGCATGGGGAAGAGGGACCATGAGGGTGGCATGAGGAAGAGGGACCGTGAGGGTGGCATGGGGAAGAGGGACCATGAGGGTGGCATGGGGAAGAGGGACCATGAGGGTGGCATGGGGAAGAGGAACCGTGAGGGTGGCATGGGGAAGAGGGACCGTGAGGGTGGCATGGGGAAGAGGGACCATGAGGGTGGCATGGGGAAGAGGGAGGGTGGCATGGGGAAGAGGGACCATGAGGGTGCCATGGAGAAGAGGGACCATGAGGGTGGCATGGGGAAGAGGGACCATGAGGGTGGCATGGGGAAGAGGGACCGTGAGGGTGGCATGGGGAAGAGGAACCATGAGGGTGGCATGGGGAAGAGGAACCATGAGGGTGGCATGGGGAAGAGGGACCTAGTTTAGTTCAGTCTGAAAGCTCCTCAAAGTCCTTTCTATACATCAGTAAGGTCACCTCATCCCATCTCTGCCGTGCAACTACAACATGTGTAAATGTGTGTGTGCATGTGTGTGCATGTGTGTGTGCATGTGTGTGTGTATATGGTGTATGTGTGTATGTGGTGTGTGTGTGCATGTGTGTGTGCATGTGTGTGTGCATGTGTGTGTGCATGTGTGTGTGCATGTGTGTGTGTATATGGTGTATGTGTGTATGTGGTGTGTGTGTGTGCATGTGTGTGCATGTGTGTGTGTGCATGTGTGTGTGCATGTGTGTGTGCATGTGTGTGTGCATGTGTGTGTGTATGTGTGCATGTGTGTGCATGTGTGTGTGTGTGTGCATGTGTGTGTGCATGTGTGTGTGCATGTGTGTGTGTGTATATGGTGTGTGTGTATGTGGTGTGTGTGTGTATGTGGTGTGTGTGTGCATGTGTGTGTGTATGTGGTGTGTGTGTGCATGTGTGTGCATGTGTGTGTATATGGTGTGTGTGTATGTGGTGTGTGTGTGTGTGCATGTGTGTGTGTGTGTGGTGTGTGGTGTGTGTGTGTGCATGTGTGTGTGAACTACCTGAGGTCCCATCAAAGCAGTTTGGATCCATTCCAGCCTCAAGCAGTATCTCTACCACCTCCTTCCTCCCTGGGGGGGGGGGGGGCGGGGCATGTACTCATGCTGAATCATATCACATTATACATGCCTGTCTATATAATGTACATGAAAAGCACTTTCATTTACAATCAACAAGTTCAAAAGTGAACTGTTAAAAGCAACACACACACATCAGTCATCACACAGCATTCTAGAATGGTTAATTAGCGATTGTACTTTAATAACAATGTACTAGTCTTTCTATTTCATTTGGAATGGCATTTTTTCCCATTACTTTTGCACCTACCAAGGCCAAGGGTATGACATGGAAGTTAAGCACACACACACATACACACACACACACACACACACAAACACCCTAACCACCACACTCACCAGTTCTACATGCCTCGATAAGACACCTTGTCATCTTCAGGCAGTTTGAGTCTGCATCTACTAGCAGCAACACTGCATCTGTAGTGAGGCCATAAGGATGGCTTCATGGTCTTCATGCGCACACACATGCACAAACACTGAGTGTGCGTGATTTAGATCAGAACATAGATGGAACATAGATGGAACATAGATGGAACATAGATGGAACGTGTTAAACCAAACGGCCCACATACATTAAACTAGCCAGAGTACATGTAGGCCTATTTATTTATAAATGGTCAACCGTTATATTAAACTGATGTGTGCAAATTGTGCAAAGCTGTCGCTATATCATCACGCACACAACTATGTCGGGATGAATCGCTCTATCAACTTATGTGAAGAAAAACTACCATGCAGGCAATATTAAATATTGGAAAATTTCCTTTTAACGATGGCAGGCCAATATGCGTGCTAAATGTTTGCTTTCGTATAGACACCTCTGCAGTGTGACATTTTCAAAATAACAAGCGAACATAAAACACATTCATGATGAGAACTTAACCCACCCCCCCCCACACACACACACACATACATACACACTGACTTCATTTCTCCAACATACGTACCCCTTCTGTCATATCGCACTGCCAGGTCAAGAGGAGTGTCTCCTGCCTTGTTGCGTGTTAACGGGTAACAGCCTTTCTGTGAGTTGGGGTGTGATGGAAGGGATTTTTAAAACGAATGTAGAGGTGTGTGTATGTGTGTATATGTGCATGTGGATGTGTATTTGTGTGTGCATGCATGCACGCGTGTGTCTGTGCGTGTGCATATATGTGTGTGTGTGTGTCCGTAACTGCAGAAAATGGCACTCCAAAGGTGTCATTAATAAACATTATTTTTAAAAGTGTTTATAATTTGTTTTGCCATTTGCTTGCATTGTAAATGGATTGTGAATTGGTGTTTGCGATTCCCAGGTGTTGGTACACACAAGGTGGTGGTGACGGTGATGTGACTGTACTAGTGGGCGTGTCTACCAGCACATCCCTGTGTGATGTCGATGGGGTGTGGCCACTACACACACCCCTCATGTACCTGCAGTAGTCTGACAATAGTGAAGGTCTTCCCTATAGGACAGTACTGGGCCGCATAGTGAAGGGGGGTGTTCCCCACCCCATTGGATAGTTCTGCCTGCAGAGAATTTTGGCAATGGTGGAACGAGAGAGAGAGAGAGAGAGAGAGAGAGAGAGAGAGAGAGAGAGAGAGAGAGAGAGAGAGAGAGAGAGAGAGAGAGAGAGAGAGAGAGAGAGAGAGAGAGAGAGAGAGAGAGAGAGAGAGAGAGAGAGAGAGAGAGAGAGAGAGAGAGAGAGAGAGAGAGAGAGAGAGAGAGAGAGAGAGAGAGAGAGAGACAGAGAGAGAGAGAGAGAGAGAGAGAGAGAGAGAGAGAGAGAGTGGTGTGGGGGAGGAGAGGAAGGGGAAGATAGGGAGGAGAAGATGGAGGAGGGAAGGGGCACGCAGCAGTATTATGAGGATTAGGTGAGGGAGGGAATAAACACAGTGCACATACGGCTCGACAGTTTGGGAACAGCCAGAGAACAACGTGACTTCTACAAACACACCGAAAGGTGGGCAGTACTACTTATTACACGTACCTTCGCTCCGTTCGCCAACAGCAGTTCGACAATCTCGGATCTGTTTTGCCACGAGGCCAAGTGGAGCGCCGTATTCCTATGAGAGCAAGCGCCCGAAAGTTATATATATATATATAACACTATAGCGCTGGCTGTTGTCATGTTTCACATTAGCATATCACATATATATGGGACGTTATTATGATCTCTTGCCGCACGCTTGACGTACAACTTAGACTAGTGAATTACTTAGTAAAAGGGTTAAAAATAGCGTTGCGCATACCCTTGGTTGTCCGTCCATTGGATTTCTGCCGAGTAGTGGATCAGAGCCTGGACCACGGCCCTGTGTCCGTTGAGCGAGGCGAGGAGGAGCGGTGTGTACCCGTGTTCGTCCGTGCAGTTGACGTTTACGGTGCTGGTGGTCACCCTGTCCGACACCACCAAGGAGGCGGGGGCCTCGTCAGGCACCTCCTCCGGCACCGATGGGTCGAGTATCTCCCTGAGTTTGTCCTTGGATATCCAGCTCTTGAGAACTGAACCTTGACCTTTGAGAATTTGCTTTGAAATGTTTCAAAAGAGAACGTGTGTGTGTGTGTGTGTGTGTGTGTGTGTGTGTGTGTGTGTGTGTGTTGTGTGTGTGCATTTATATATGTGTGTGTGTGTGTGTGTGTGTGTGTGTGTGTGTGTGCGCGCGCGTACGCGAGAGATATATCGTAAGAGGAGAAGTGAGTACACATGTTTTCAATGCGCGAACGTTGCAGCAGCACCGTGTGAATGATATCCCGTGTATGCGTCAAACAAAACGGCGTATACAAAATGCTTATCGCATGCGCAGCTCTGATTACAACCGTCGGTTAGGGCGGGTGTCCCGTCCCCGTCGATCGCATAGCTTCCATACCTCGACCTTCTTAATGTTACCAACGGTGGCTGCTTCCAGTAGCTGGGCCTCCTTACCCATCTGATTGCTGCGAGAGTATTTTTTTTTTGGAGCGAGATCTGAGGTCAAATCGCAATTGCAATATGAATTAAGCTGGTGCGCATTCTTGCGGTGTCAAAATTACGCGAACCTTGCCATAATGATTAACTTATTGCATTGTTTGGAAAGCGCGCGCATGCATGAGTAACTCATGCTCATGGTCAGCACGCCGTATACAGGACACACACACTAACACACCACAGTACATCTACATACGAGTATATATAGTTACGTTGATATGGGGCGCAATCCCGGCGCATGTAGTGAGTATATCTATATACACACTGGTTAAATCAACTGATATGTGTGTATACCTCTATTCATTGGGTATATACCTCATTTCTGCACAACTCAGCGCATCCTCCACATCGGGTGTATAGCCTCCACATTGGGTGTATATACCTTAGCGTTATACATAGGTATCTGGGGGCAATCAAGACACGTGCCCCTCCCCTCCTTCATGAATTAAGCGCAAATTAGTTGCACGTTTCAAACCTGTACAGAATTCGCCGCTGGAATTCCCAGGTGTTGGTACACACAAGGTGGTGGTGACGGTGATATGACTGTACTAGTGGGCGTGTCTACCAGCACATCCCTGTGTGATGTCGATGGGGTGTGGCCAGTACACACACCCCTCATGTACCTGCAGTAGTCTGACAATAGTGAAGGTCTTCCCTATAGGACAGTACTGGGCCGCATATTGAAGGGGAGTGTTCCCCACCCCACAGAATTCGCGGTAGTCTCGTACCCGGACCCATACATCACGATTGAGCTATGGAAGTTATTTTGGTGTCCCGTTTGGAAATTTATTAATCTCATATACAACCTCATATTGTATATAAATATTGGTCTGCGGAATAGACCTGCTACCCATAACCTACGTACTGGTGTGGACTGGTGTACTGGGCTGATGTGTTGCAGTGGACTGATGTCGAATGACCCCCCCCCCCCTCCCCCCCCCCCCCCCCCCCAAAAAAAAAACCATACTCACTACGATGAACAAAGTATACCGTATGATGTATGTATGTTATTGTCAGTTCACGTATTAACCTTTAATCTCCAGGCAGCGGTCCTAGATCTAGACCGCTAGGACCACCACATATTACAGCTTCGAAATTCAACATTGTAATTCTAACTTAATATTTTATAATTGTCTCCAATATTATTTGGATAAATATTAGTTATGAAGAAATCATTATAACAATTCTAATATTACTGCATCAGAATGAGTTTATTGCAAAAAGTGACGAAAGTGAATCGGTTTCTGTTTTTGCTTGTAACTTCACACCCATATGTGCTCTATTTCAGGGGAACACATAAGAAAACACCACCCTATAACTGTACTCTGATTTATGCATACATTATGCTTCAAACATTATACACATGCATGATAAGATAAACAAATTCAGTTCAGTTGAGTGACATCTATAAATGATTGCATTTACATGAAGAACAAAATTAGCATTCAGGAGGAGAATTTTTATAATTGATCTAGCCAGATCCAATCCTGTATGGTTCTGCTAGTTAGTGCTGTTTCCTCAAATTAATTAACCAATTACATAGTGTGATTTTAATATACAAGTTTTATGAATTACTTATGTAGTTATTTATAAATTTAATAAAAGCAATAATCTAATATTTTGTAAACAAATTAGGATTTATAAAAGATTTGCATGCATTTTGTGTTTACATGTTAGTTTAATGTGGTTGGAAGGACGGTTGGAGATTATGCGTTAATGTTTACGCACGCCGTGCATGGGACATAAAAACCCTACTTTGAGGGTAGTGTTACGGGCCAGCGGGACACGCCCTTGAGCTGGGTGTATGTGTGATGGTGATAATGAATAACCTATATAGCTAGTAGACAGCTATAACTAGATAATGTAGAAGAAGATCCTAGTAGTCACATGCAGCACCTTTGCAATATCAATAATATAAACCTATAATATCACTGAATGCAGAGCTGAACAGCGTGAAGCCTTTAATCTGTCGCCTGGTGAAAATGATGGAGTTACACTTTCAGTGATTCTAAATGCAATTGCACAGGACAATTCATTATCCATAGCCCTGTCTCCTACACTATACAAGGCGAGAAGTAGTTTCCTGCATGCACGTTGATCGGACCAGTTTTTAGCAAAACAAATATGTCCCAAGGTCTGACCAAATTGCCTCCACTTGTCTTATTGTTATTAATTGTCATATAATACACGACCATTAAAAGGACCCCTACCCCGCATTTGAATACACCTGCAAATACTAATACCAGCAAAAAAATTAATTAACCTCCAATTCATCTAATTCACTAAGAACACCAGCCATTGAAGGTCGTGCTGAGGGGTCAGCTTGAGTACACCTGAGCATCAGCGAATGAAGCTGAATAGATTTGGTCCTCAGCTTCTCCTGTGACTCCTCTAGTTTATAAGGGTCTGGGAACTCCCTCAGGACTACTTCACACAACAGTATTCCAAAACTGTATACGTCCATCTTGGTGGTGATCGGCTGTACACGTGTTGCCTGACGGTGCAAAGGATGAGGTGGAAATGATTCAGGGGCAGTATACACTATTGCACCCTCTCCTACAGTTGAGGCTTCCTTGGCCCAGTTGGCGGAGCCGAAATCAGACACTTTGGCAATCCACCTTTGCCTTGTCATGGCTTTCATAAGGACATTTGCAGAGCTCAGGTCTCTATGGATGATTGGTTCTTCGAGTTCGTGAAGGTAATGGAGAGCTGTGGCAACATCTAAAAACACATGCATTGACTGCTCTAATTCAGGACTGAGGAAGTTGTCTTCATAGGCCTTCCTGAGCGTCATGTCCATCAGTTCGATGACAATCATGGCCGGTCCCTGGTCATCCAGCACAGCTGCTTTAAACTGCACTAGATTTGGGTGGTTCAACTGTGAAATTATACAGATCTCACGATAAACGCGTCTGGTTGTATGTTGGGTGAGGATGGCTTCGTGGATACACTTCACAGCAACTTGCTGACCTCTGAACCTTCCTTCTTTCACGTAGCCCCAAGCCCCTCCACCTAGCATTGAGTCATGCAGCACTGTCACCTGATGACGAGGTACTATCCAGAATGATCTGCTCGTTGTCTGTTTACCTACATGCATGAGGTCATCAAGCTCCCTCTTTGTACGATCATGCATGCTCTTTTCATGCTCTAATTGTACTCTTAATTGATCACACTCTGTTCTATACTGGTCTCGCTGACAAATTACGTGCTGGAGTTGTATCATAATTTCGTTGTGTGCCTTCCTGCTTTCGCCAAGCTGCGTTTCCAGCGCAGTTACATTTCTTTCAGCCTCATGCTCTTTCATGGCTTGTGTGTTTGCAAGCATGGATACTGGTTTAATGTATAAATTATTAAACACACTTTTTAAAATGTACTGTATCTACATGAATACCACTTTATGAGTGAGTTTGTCATTGTCCAGTTACAGCTATTCAGACTACATTTAGTGTTTCCACTGCAATGGGCAGCACTATTAACAAATCTCTGATTGGCCTTGGACAACTACATTATGAATACTATTATTTTTGATAACTTTGCAACGCAATGGTGCACATGAAATCAATGTGACTTGACTTTATTTACATGTATTCTTACTACCTCATGCCATATGTCATATGCCTATATGGGGTAATGAGGATATGCTACATGTAAAATATACTAATGAACATGCTATCACACTATTAATAAATTAAACACATACTCAGGGGCGGATCTAGGATTTCGGAGCGAGGGGGGGGGGGGGGGGAAGTGATCGCGGTAAGGGACTAACCTCCACACAGCTAGGGGGTATGGGGGAGCGCTGCAAGCTCCCCACTCCGCCCCAGCCACTTTGCAACTTTCACACTTTTTAAGTCACAAAACATAGCATAATTGCGTAGTAGCATATAATATGACAAGAATTACTTGCTTCCACTATATTAACCATGGTCCTATCTACATACGGATTCATGCATCATGTAATTACTATACTTGTGTTACGTGGGACAACAGGCAACTTTAATAGTAACTTCTCAACAATGCACTTACAACCTCTTTTTAAGCACGTTGCTAAGCAACCCCCACCCAGCTGTTTCCTGTCAATATAATTACGCGGCATCTCGTGTGCAGGCGCAACATAGATATACACTACTACATTGTTACACTTGTACATGTACCGCCATATAAACACCATACCTATATATAAAATCGCGCATGCTATAATTGTGGATTGCAAAAATGAAAAATGACTCACAGTATACAGGTTAAATGCTTTACTCATCATACAAAGGTCTGAATAGGCTTCTTGAATTTGCTCTAACAAAACGCTCACCAATCATTTCAGGATGTATAGTTACATTATAATTTGTATGCATTAATGCGAGTGACGCTAGGCGCTCTTCTCCCATTTTATTTCTCAATGACGTTTTTAGCCTCCAAAGAACAGAAAAAGAACGTTCTGCTTCTGTACTTGTGACTGGAAATATGCACCCAAAACTTAAAAGAACTTGAACGTTTGGGAAAATGTCGGGGTCTGCATGTATGTAGTAATTAACCAAGGTTTCAGGTGGGCTGGATGTTTCCATTTTTCTCCTCCAATAAATAACCCAGTGATCCAGTTCTGAGGGCAGTGAGGAGTATGATGGAAGGTCATTTTCGTAAAATGTAAACGGTTTGTAATCTAGTGCACATTTGATAGCTATCTGGGGCAGCAAGGACAGTATTGCTGTAACAGCCTGTCTATTCATAACAGAGAAGCGCTCCTTCATCTCAGATAATAGATAATCCAAAAATGGTATTGTCAAACTCCTCTTGAAATATTCAGTTGTGGTTTCTGCCGGTATGTTGCAACGTTGCATTTGTTTCCCATTAACAGTTCCAGGCTTTTCTTCATTACTTTCAATGTCCTCCGCAAGCTCCTTTGCTTCATCGTACACCTTGTCATGAAACACTTCAATTTCACTTCTGTATTGCTGTATGAGAGCTATAGTGTCATCAATCCATTGGTAAGTCTCATACATGTCCAGTTCTTGGCGTTGAAATTTGGCAGCAATACCCTTGAGTGGGTATAGAGCATTTATTTGTACAACGAAAGACACAATATTTTCAAATCGCTTAAGGCATGATGCTATACCATTAGCCTGTCCATTGTCTCCCTATCTCATGCCCAGTCATTCAATAATGGGTTGTTGTACACATGAGGATGGCAGATCATATCCATCAAATTCAACATATGTGCATTGCATGGCAAATAAATGGCTTTTGGATATGATGTCCTGAATCATCCATTAACTCCATTTGCTGCTGATGACATTGCATGAACTCGTCGTGTCATACACTTGAGCTCTAACTCCGTTTAGATCAATGCTACGCGACATGTAGGATTCCATTAATTTCTTGCAAACAGATTCTGAATTTGTTCGTTCTAGATGAACAAAATCAAATTGTTGCTCTTTGACAAATACATTGCTGGGATTGCTGATATCCAACATTCTGTTGCAATGCCAATTACAGAATGGTTATTCGATGAGTCAATTACTTCATCTGCAATAATGATAAAAATAGCCACCCTTCATAACCGTTGCATTTGTGTACACCCTTACATAGTTTCCACAAAGTTCTATCATGTCATTTTGAATTGTTTTAGAAGTATAGCAAGCATTTTTAGGTGCATGATAGAACTTTGTGGAAGCTATGTAATGAAGTTCTGAAGTGTTGCATCTGTCCTGGCTCTGAATTCCAACAAAGCCAAAAATTTCCTTTATTCGTACTAGGATCTGCCGTGTAGTCTCATCTCTATGCCCGCAAAAGGAGATGCCTTGTTTACCACAGAAAACAATGCATTCAGCAATGCGTTTCACGGCCAGTAGGTTTGACTTCTTTATTTCTTGTGACTGCATATCTAACACATTATCTATGCGCAGAGCTGGATTTCTACATTGCTCCAGAAATGTTTTGCCCATCAACACAGCATCTTTGTGGTACTGATATGAGTCATGCTTGTCAAGAACGCCTTGTTTTCCTTTTGCATTTTAAAAATCTTGGAACGGAGTTACTACCAATTTTCCAAATGCACCTCCTCCACAACATCTGCCCTTTGGAACTTTTGCAAATAGTACGCAATACTTACAATATGCACCTTCCTTTGAAGGTGACCATACCAACCAATGCCGCAGGGTTCGACGGAAGGCCGGTCATTAATGACTTCATATTTTGATGACGATTGTCGGTAATTATGTAAATTTCAAAAAGCGTCATTATACGTCGCCGTAAAAAAGGGCGGACATAGTGAATTCGGTGGAAATAGGATAATCTAACTAAAGTATCCATGATTACATGTACCACGGTTACCAACCTCACCACGCGTTAACATATATCTACATTGCATGAAAGAGGTCTCCATTGTTCAAGAAAACAATGGGCTTATTATACAGTCTTACGCACAGCGCTTAGGGTGATTATTACATATCGATACGTATGCATGTATAAACACATTCCCGTTGTTTTGCGCTCTGCAATGAATCCGGATGAGCCTGTTAGTACAAGCACGTGTCGCCTAATCTATGACCCATCCTCAGTAAAGTTATGTTTTTTATCCTTATGGGTTTGTGTGGGCTGTGGTTGATGACGCGTTGGTATCATAACATGATATGTTAGCTGCATCAACATGCTATGACAGTCATACCACGTAAATGAATGTCATTAATGACCGGCCTTACGTCGAACCCTGAATGGTATTCACTCAGCCAAGCTTTTATATTGCTTTATAGTTTTGCCACCCTTTTCATATACATGTACTGGCAAAATTAAAGGCAATGAAGGCTGTTTTGTGAGTAATTTTTCCATAAGACTTTTAGGTTAATAAAATTCTGTAAGTCACCAAACCAATATCTTTTACAGTATTTACTACTTCTGCAGAATTGTGCCCTACAGACTCAATATTGGTGTTTTCAATTTGCTTACTACTGCCTGTGTAATTTCCAAACATGGTAGACAAGTCATCAAAGCTACTTATGTACTGCACAGCGTCTTCATCGATCTCCTCATCTGATATTATTTGGTCTAGTAAAACATTTGGAGACTTTGATAAAATCTCTTGCAGCGCAGATATAGAATCATGCTGTGTTACATCAGTACACATGATGGGCTGTATTTTCTGTACGCTTGAACATTCACCAGTTACATTCGTAGGATGTTCAAAAAAAGATCGAATATTGCTCAATAGTTTACGACCTTTGGATATTCTGTCCCCTTCTTTCTCCTTGGCACGCCGTTTTGTGCCACCTTCCCATCTATATATATATAAGGTCGATCGTGCATATACGCATTATGGAATTTAAAAACAAACATTGACCATAGCTATAAATGCTGAGCTTTTGAGTTTTAGATCACAAATCCTCACTATAGCTAGGAATATAACAAGAGTTCGACAACTATTCAATGACAAGAATTCGATGTGAGCTACACATTATATTAACTTACCCAGGTCCTAGTTTGCTTGTGTATACACTTTGGAAATTCGACTTTTGAAACTCTATTGGTATACTATTAGCATGAAGATTAATTTTATACTCACTGTTAATACAGAGAGAAATCACTAAGATGACTGACAAATGATCCGACAACGGCAAAGCACACTGAACTGAGATGTAAATAATGCCTTTACACAGGGTGTATAGTGCTTTTGAGAAAGGGTCTTTGTCTGGCGCAATAATATCACGTCGATAACAAAAGGCCTTTATCAAAGGATATAGAGCCAGCTAGCGCCTAACAGACGCCACGATCCCATGCCTAGGTAATTGACATATCCGCGCATTAATAATACAATGATGTAGTGAATGAATACTACTATGGCGGTCCAGCAGGGGGGAGGAATTCCCTAGTTTCCGCTGTGCCCCACGCTTTGCCACAGGTGGGGCACGCCCCTTCCGCACCCACCCCCGTCATGAATTTGATCTTAGATCCCCTTCCGGAATTCCCGGATCCGCCCCTGTGTAGATATAGACTGGGGAACCTAAATGATTGTACACATGGACTCATAAGCACAATTTAAAATTTATATCTATTTAGATGAACACTGACAACCAATGAATAATACCCAGCTGAAACTGGATTTTCTAGCCATGTATCCAGTTGCACGTAAAACTGAGCCAAAACATCTATGGTATAATATAACCACATATCTAGCAAGAGAAATAATGTACATAATCTATAGCCCAGAATATTTGTAGGCTACTGCACACAATTATTCCTATCAGTCTTTGCTGCACTTTAATAAAATGGAACTTTCATCACTGACATTTATTGATACTTAATAAGCCTGTCCATCAGTTACATGTATATGTATATAATCAAACCTGATGTAGGAGATGAAGCACACATTCGGGCACTATCACCATTTCTTTGAGTCATCATGATGGATTGTTTGCTTGTTGATGCTGGGAAACAACAAGTTGCATTTCCTAAGCAGAGACATAGGTAGCGATGCTTTATTTAGTTTGTGGGTGTGCATGTGTTTGCGTGGGATGTGGGATGGGGGGAGCAAACTTCGCACCCCCTCCCTCTCAGCTTACTGTTCTAAATATGCTCGTTGTAGTTGTAACATGATCATGCTCTTTATATTTAGCATATTGTATGAATACATGCACATAACTACTAGAGGCGGGGGAACTCCCAGACTCCCAGGGGATACATCAGTGTACACACACTACTGAGAATGCCACAACAAATTACCACAGTGTAAACAATAGCCATACATATCTACATATGATTCAATTTTGAAGCGATATGATCTCTCCTGCAGGATATTTAAGTTCTGAACCCTAAGAGGTAACATCCTTTGCATGTATCAATGGAGAGGACCTGAGGACAGAAATTACTGGTGCTGATGAGAGATGGCCGTAGGATGCATTGCAAGTATCTGGGTAGAATTAATTGTTTGGGAATAATAGCGATTCAAATGGAGAGAATTTTTTTAACATTTTATTATACTTTGCGAAACGACTTTTTGTCGAAAACTGTCCTCAGTATATACATGTACATAAATTCTACCCAGCAATGGTTTTGGGATTCATTTAATATATTTATACAAGTGTAATCATATAAACAGTGCTCACATTTACTTGGAGTAGTAGTGGTAGTAGTAGGTGTATTATTGAGTACTGAAAAAGATGAATGGGTGGTAGTACTCCATATTGGCATTCTTGCTGAAGCTGCATTTTTGATAGCACCCGTGCACATGAAATGAGAAAATTCCAAACTGAAGTAGACATGGCCTACATTTAGAAACCTGAGCTTGGGCACAAATGGGGACAGCCACAGTATTTCTATGAGGAGATGGTGATGTTGTGGGATTATTTCCTGTAGATATGGCAAAAAGTCATAATTGGGAGTGGTTAGTGAAATGGTTATCTCAGGGTGCCTGAGTGTGTATTGCGGGTTATATTTATTCTTTCTAACACTTCATTTCTATAATAATGTATACGAAGCACATATTATTAATACAAAGCATTCTTCAGCATTTCAGTTGTATTGAATGCAGCTAATAAAATTTCATACTAAGGAAAAGGTTCATACAATTATCCTAAATAATGCCACTGCATTTATTATTGGTATGTTGGCATTTCCTTTTTGATTGATGGGACCAATTAAAGATGTATAGTATTACAGACTGCAAATGAATGCCGGCATACACAGAGCAATGTACATGAAAAGTACATTAATGTAGTGGCCATGCTTAGAATGAATAGACACGATTGTCAACAACAATATGGTACCTGGAAAACTCTTGGCACACACACTACCACAACAGAATTGGTATTCACGAGTCCTTGCCCTGTTCATGCATTTTGGACTGCCGCATCCAGGCACAATGCAGATACTCACTGGTAAACAATAATGTAAGTTGTAGTCACAAGCAATGTCGAAAATCCAGCAAACCTGGCTTAAGGTCAGAAGACGGGGTAGGTGATTGGACGTCTCCACTGGACAAAAGGCGATTACTACCTGATGGGTTTAGATTTTAGATTTAGAAATGTAATGTAAAACTGATACAATTGTTATAAATAGTTTTTCAAAACTAATTTGTTCTTAATAACTATTTCTATCATCTAGAAAATGGAAATTATTCCCCTCCCATTAATATTTGTTACTTGCCATCAACAATTACAGATCATATTAAATGCCATCATAAGTACTGTAGATGCAATGATAAATGTACCATCAGCTTTAGCCTATCAAATAAAAATCACTTCATGCTCATGTAAGCAAAATTATTACATTACATGTACGTACAGCATAGGAGAGCCTGGGCACAAATACTGCCACAACAGAAAGGATACGTTTCTTTCCGGTTAGCATATTTTGGCCTCCCACATCTGGGAGCAATGCAAAGGTTGCCTGCAGGGAGCAGTAAAGATATTGCATGTCAAGTCTTTGAGGCAAATGAAGGAATCAGATCTAGTGTCATGTTGTCAAATGGGTATTAGTTTCTGCATAGTTGAGTTATGAACATAGTTGAGTATAACATGTAGTGCGCTCTAATATGTGTTCGTCAACACACATTACGGTACACTAGTTGATGAATTTGAGGTTCTGTGTGTTCTAGCAAGAAAGTAGCACAAACACCAAGAATATATACATCTAGAAATGAAAAGTAAGTAGCACAAACATCAAGCCTCATAAATCTTGTCATACTTCTTGTAACAAGAATGAAGTGTTTCGCAAAATGCATTTTAGGAACACTACCCATTGTTTTATGAATAATTTGACATAATTTATAAATGTAATTTATAAATGTAAAATTGACTTGGCTGGTGTTGGGTAGGTTGAGAAATGTATGATGGAAAACGTATTTTGACCTCGAGGGGAATGATAGCTGGAGAAAATGATATGTGCAAGGAGACTTGTCTTGGCATTTGTATAATAAGAAAGCTACTGTTCTGAGAAAATTTATAATGCTGTATTGGGGAAGGAATTTTTAGGTCGGGGCGGCAAGGGAAAGTCGAAGCTAATTTCAATTGTACTTTGTTTAAAAATAACCACTTTTGTGAGAATTAAAGATAATTAGTGTGAATTAATAAAGTAATCTGAGCTTAAGGCCATCACCATGGATGTTTGGAAGTAGTCGAAATAAAGTATTAAACCATTATTTATCCGCATAATGATGAGTAATAATTTAAATACGCCACTTTACACCGGAAATCTAGAACTACCCAGATATCCAGTTATGACAAATCAATTAGGGGGCAACCTTTTCAAGTTGTCTCAGATTGTATAATTAATGCACTGTCCACAGGTACCCAGAGGTCGCTAACGAAAATTCAACCTCCTGGCATGGGCACTACACATATTAAGCACCTTGTGTAACCTAAGAATACGACATTGCGGCCATGCAACTACAAGCAGATTAATATAAGCATGTAGTGATGATGGCTGTGAAAAGATCATAAATCATACAGATGTAAATAAAACAGAACAGATCAGTTATTAATTATTGCAGATTGAGCAAACAATAGTGCTCATTGACTTATTTCTTTTGAAGCATCCATGCATTATGCTTTAGAAGAAGTGATGCCTCCAGCCGTTGGGGAAGTAGGCTCCATCGCTGACACTCCTGGATCAACTTGGCTCTTGAAAAAAAGGGGCAGATGATGCAGGATAGCCAGATACTTTCAAGCAAGCGCTGCATTATATGCACATTATGTACTTCCACAATTCCAAAGAATCTATAAAGAGCCATGACATCTACTGATCTTATCTCCAGGAATTTGAAGCAAAACATCATATTCGTCCTTAACTGTGTTGTGAAGAAGACTGCTATATACACACATTGTTGCATGTCGGAGATGAGTAACATGCTTTGTTGATCAACATTGTAACGAAAGGTTAATCTAAACAAAATGACATTAAAGAACTATAATCCAACTAGCTTGCACCCGTGAAAAATCACGGGCTGATTATTTATAATTTACCACTTGTTCTAGCATACAATTACTACGCAACCTCTATAACATGCCTGCGCAATACAAATACTTAATGGAAATATTAGTAACTACATGCTTTCAGCCTGTACTATATGAGACTTGAGAGTGAACCACCACAATCATTGTTCATGCACGTGATGACCTGTACAGGCTGTAGGTTTTGTGGCAAGTATGGTCGCTAAGTTTGCGCTGCTATGTACGTGTACTTTTGTGGGAGGTGGTTGTTCCTATTGGTTGCTAGGTATGAGTACATAGCTAGCAACCAATAGATGCTAGGCCGAGTATATAAACGAGTTACTTGGACGTACGGACGAACGCATGTACGTACATTGGTATTAGATAATTTGGCCCTGCCAGGCTGGCCTGTCAAGCCAGTGGAATGGGATAATAGGCACCCCTAACAATTGGCACCTGTTCCAAATATCCTAGGATTTTAGGCATACCTTTTCCTTAATTTTTACAGTATTTATCCTTTGGGATTTTTGGAACCCTCGTGGAACCCTTGTACGACAAAGTTGACAAAGTTGACAAAGTTGACAAAGCGAAAATTACAATGGAGGAAGCAAAAGGATGCAATGTATACAATAAACATGTAAAACTACATCCCATGTGAAGCTACCCTATGCACATATGTATCTGCTCATTTAATTAATGGGATGTGTTTGTGGCAATCAAGACAAGAACCCTATCAGGGGAGGGTGCGCAAAAGCTTTTGGTACATAGAATTCGTTAGGGGTGGATGATTACATTGAGCAACATTTCATTTGGAAAAGAGCAAAGAAGAAGCGGTATGTATCATCCCCAGTCAGGGAAACTTCATGGGGTAATAAACTTGCTAGACTGAAAATCACAACCCATAAATAATTCCTAGGAGAAATGATCAGGGATTCCTATTTTTCTGTGTAGTGATTATTCATGAGTATGTAATTATGTTGTGTTGGGGTTAATTGGAGGACAGCATTATTCAGAATTGAGATTTATTGTCATCGCGTGGTTGTCGGGTTACGTTGTTAAGCGAAGTCTAAGTTACTACATTGGTAGCAGCAAGAATGGCTAGTAGTAATCACATAAGTCTGCCTAAACCTTTTGCCTCGGGAAACATTTCCGAGTGGTTTACATGGTTTGACATATGTAGCGATGCAAACGAATGGGACGATGATAAAAAAGTCGTCAAATTGCCTACTCTCCTGGAGGGAGAAGCACTTGCCACGTGGTTGGACCTGAGCCTCGATGACAGAGAGTACAAGACAGTAAAGGAGAAGCTAACTGCTCGGATGGCACCTAGCAACTTCGTAACCATGGAAGAATTCAGAGACAGGAAGCTAAGACCTGGCGAGGCACTGTCCCTGTACCTTCATGATCTAAGGCAGTTGATAGATCGAGCGATGCCAAAATTGGATTCTACCGGCTAATTTTGCATCAATTCGTAGCAGGACTCCCAGCCACCGTTAGCAGGCAATTGCGCACAGCGGGAGATATGACTAATCTCCAGAGCACTTTGGAACGTGAAAAACTGCTGTTATCACTGGAGGCAGAAAAGAACGTGGCTGCAGTAACAACACATACGGGAACAAGCAGCAGCCATTGTATGGAACGGTTGGTCGAACAAGTGGCAGCATTGACCGAAAAAGTAGCTGCACTAAGTTCACGATCTAAAGATAGAGAGCAGAGACCTGTACGATGTTACAATTGTGGACGACTGGGACACATACGCCAAAACTGTCGTTATTCTCAACAGCAACAGGAAAACTACAACGGAATGCCTGCAAGGGGCAACAGCCATCCCGCACGTAAGTAAGCCCATTAAACCACATTATCATTGCTGCAGTAAAAAGTGAAGCATCCACCATAAGAGGAAAAATTGGAGAGCGAGAGGTGGATATCATGTTGGGTTCCGGTTCACCAGTATCCCTTTTGAAAGAAAAAGTGATCAAAGGTATGAGAGGAGTGGTTAAAAGAAAATATGCACAGAATACACGACTAGTGACGGCTGCAGGGGAGGAGCTTCCCATCCTGGATCAGGTCACTGTTCACGTTAAACTCAATAGCGTGGATCATGTACATGACTTTCTGGTGGTTGAAAAACTGATAACTTCTGCCATCCTTGGTATTGACTTCCTACAACAGCAAGGTATGTTGCTAGACTTCAGAACAACACCTGTGACCGTCCTATCACCCACACTAGCAGATGCAATGCAAGCAGAAGTTGTTAGTCAAGAAAAGGATAAGGTTCTGTTGGAGTATCTCTTAGCAAACAGCCATAAGGGTAGAGACAAAACGTGCAGTGTAACTGGAGTGTATGATGATGATGATGTCAACAATGATATGGTAGAAGAGTGTGCCATACCTATTTTCAGTGACCTGGCAGCGATAGAATCTCCGCAGTATGTACGGCAATGTTTTGAAGCTGTAGTCAGGGAGTTTGGTGACCTCTTTTCAAAACAAACTGGCAGAACCAACATAGCCTCTCACCATATCAACACAACAGGTTCACCTGTACATGTGCCAGCTAGGAGAATTCCAGTTCACTTTAGGAGGAAATCGAGAAACAGATAAAATGTATGCTGGAAAAAGGTGTAATTGAAGCAAGCTGCAGCCCTTGGACAGCACCTGCCGTGTATGTGCGGAAGAAAACAGGTGAGATTCGACTATGTGTTGATTATCGAGCGCTAAATAAACAGACCCAAAAGGATGCATACCCACTTCCTCTGATCGATGAGGTGCAGGATCGGTTGACAGGATCTGCTATATTCTCCAAACTGGACTTACAAAGTGGTTATTGGCAGGTGCCAGTAGATGCAGAAGACCAAGCAAAAACAGCATTCTCTCCTGGTCCTGGCATGGGTTTGTTTCAGTTCAGGCGGATGTCATTTGGCTTATGTGGAGCACCTAGCACATTCCAAAGGCTAATGAACACTGTCATGAGAGGGTTGTCCTTTGTCACCACGTACATCGATGATGTTCTGATCCACTCACCCAATGAAGAAGCACATAAGCAACATCTTACTGAAGCATTTAAGCGACTTAGGCAGTCTGGTCTAACTCTTCGAGGAAGTAAATGTCATTTTGGAGTCACACAGGTGAGTTATTTGGGACACATCTTCTCAGCAGCTGGAATGGCTCCAGATAACAGCAAAGTGCAAGCAGTTCAAAACTGGCCCAGACCAAATGATGTGTCAGCAGTCAAGCAATTTCTAGGCCTTGCATCCTACTACAGAAGATACTTCAAGAACTTCGCAGATATTGCCAGACCTCTTCATGTGTTAACACAAAAGGACACAAGATATGTCTGGAATAATGCTTGTGAGCAGGCATTTCAAACTCTGAAGAGCAAGTTGACAGATACTCCTATCCTAGCGTACCCAAAGTTTGACCATCAGGCTGGTCCTTTTATTCTTCAGACAGATGCTAGTGCAGTAGGCTTGGGCGCAGTACTGGAACAGGATGGCCACGTAGTAGCATATGCCAGTCGAACACTCCAGAATGTAATTACAGTGTCATCCAACGAGAGTGCCTAGCCATAGTCTGGGGGACGAAGCAATTTCGACACTACTTACTAGGACGTTCTTTTGAGTTAGGGACTGATCATGAGCCTCTGAAATGGCTTGCTGGGCAGAAAATGGAAGGTATCCTCTATTGCTGGGCTGTTGCATTGCAGGAGTACAATTTCAAAATTGTGTATTGGAAAGGAACCTTGAACAGCAATGCAGATGCTTTGTCTAGACGAAAAGAATCATAAGAACTTACTCCAGTATTGACCGCAGCCACAGGAACGCAGACGAAAGTGGTAATTTTGGAGATTCAACGTGCACAACAGAACAATGAAGTAACACAAAGGTTGTGTGAAGCTCTGGAAACTTCAGGACAGTGTCCAAAGGGACGCTTATGGAGACAGTATGCTCAACTGTGGTCTCAGTTTGTCATTGTTGATGGTGTACTATGCAGGAAATATGCACCTGGACCAACAACAGAGGCTGTCGCTGTGCCTGTACTACCAAAATCATTGCAACAAAAGGCTCTACTGCAGTGCCATGACTCCCCTGGAGCTGGTCATCAAGGGTTTAAAAAGACCCTAGAACAACTGCGACGCGAAGCGTATTGGGTAAATATGGCACAGGATGTAGAGCAGCATTGCAGGGAATGTCAGAAGTGCCAAAGCTCAAAATCGTCTATAGGGCAACCATGGCAGATGGTAGCAATAGATATTCTCCAAGTTCCTGTTTCCACTAACAATTACAAGTACCTATTGGTAATCCAAGATTACTTTACAAAATGGGCAGATGCTATTCCACTCCAAAACCAGAGGGCTGCTACTATTAGTGCAGAAATGGTGGAAGTATTCTGCACGTACGGTATTCCTGACATTGTGCACTCCGATCAGGGTCGGAACTTTGAGAGCACAGTCTTTCACCAAACATTGAAAGCATTCGGAGTGGAAAAGTCACGTACAACAGCATACCACCCTGAAGGAGATGGAATGGTTGAACGGTTCAACCGTTCACTTTTACAACTGTTGCGTACATATGTAGAAAAGGAAGAGGAGTGGGAAAGCCATCTTCCTTTGTTCCTATATGCATATAGGACTGCTGTACACTCATAAACAGGGGTGTCACCATTCATGTTAATGTATGGAAGGGAACCATCAAGTGAAGTTCTCGTGCAGCCATCTGGTTATGATGTTAGTGATTTCTCAACAGTCTTGCAGTCCAAACTATCTCACCTACAGGATCTAGTTGAAGCACACAATACAGAAGCAGCTCACAGACAGAAATTGTATTATGATAGAAGATCTGGTGAGCGTTGTTTCAAAATAGGTGACTTGGTATGGTTCTCAATCCCAACAGCGGGAAAACTAGACCATCACTGGGATGGAAAATGGAATGTTAAATCTGTGAAGACTCCACATACCTTGGAAATCACTGATGGAGATAAAACCTAGGTTGTTCATGTCAACCGTCTACGTCAACGTATTGTGCCTAGCAGTACCAATAAGGAGGAACCCAGTGGGCAAGTGCTACAGGAACCACACCCAAACTGGGAAGCACCTCAAATTGACCATGTAGAAATGCCAGCCAGCACAGTTCCACTCCCTGTGCACCATGAACCTCAAGATGTGGTCCAAGACCTTCAAGATGATGCTGTTCAGCCTGAGCATCAAGAACTGGTTGATTCAAGAAAATGCTCCAGTTGACCAACAGCATATAACAGAGGAAAGACGATATCCTGAACGGATCAGACGTCCTCCAGAAAGATACTAGCCTAGCTCGGGTCGAGCTTCCTAATAAAGGGACGAATGTAGTGATTATTCATGAGTCTGTAATTATGTTGTGTTGGGGTTAATTGGGGGACGGCATTATTCAGAATTGAGATTTATTGTCATCGCGTGGTTGTCGGGTTACGTTGTTAAGCGACGTCTAAGTTACTACATTTGTAACACTGGACAGACATACCCCTACAAAAGTGAATTTAATTAATGATTAAGTGGTTATCATTAGCCTCATAAGATGGCCACCGACACCCCCCCCCCCCCCCACCCTCCATTCATTTCCTTCGCATTTACACGCACAGGATAGTTCATTTAAACCTATACATTAACGCGTAAAGACAGCAAGTTGCCTAATGTAGTCATTCCACATGCGACTAGCTATAGCGAGTAGGTGAGCCACCTGTTTGCCCGTACACCTATAGCAACATGCAGGGATACGATTTTTTTTTTAATCTGAGCTCTACAAGTTGGGACTCTTCAGAGGACTAATTTTACTTACCATTGACCTTCTTGTCCATTGCCACCACCAATATATGGATATTTCCAGTCAATTGAACTAAGTGCCCAGACACCGTAAACATTAATAGTGGTAAGGAAATTGATCATTTATCTAGTACAGGGAAACGAACACAATATCCGGGAAATGTGCACTAGCTGGGCAAGAATCGTGCTGTGAAGCAATACCATATGTATAAGTTCATCTGAAGTAAAGTACATAAACTTCGCCTCTTAGACTTGTATCTTGTATTCCAAAAAATACATATCAGGACTTCGCATTCAGCATTTGATTGAGGTAGCTGACATCCCAATGCAGTCTCCAATTTGTGCAGTCCTCAGGGATATAATATATCTACTCCTCTCAGGTAAGGTTCCTGTTTCAGTGGCAAAGTTTATGGCTGGCGGTAGTTTTGTGGCCTTGGAGAAGAACAAGTAAAATTGTCCCCTCGATGTTCGCCCAATTGCTGTTGGCAAAACTCTAAGGCGACTGGCTAGCAAGTGTATTGTTAAGAACAAAGCTTCCGAATTCTTTTCACCTTTTTCCAGCTTGGGGTGGCATGCCCTTCAGGTACAGAAAAAATTATTCATGGCCTGAGAAGTTGTGTAGATGATCATTGGGTTGATGGTGATTTTGCTGAACAACAGTTCTGGGAAATGGAGATTAACAGCATTCAGCACTGCCTGCCTAGACACCAGATTAAATGCATTACATAAATCAATTTTCATAATGTTATGAAAATTGATTTACGTAACGCATTTAATGCTGAATGCTGTTAATCTCCATTTCCCAAAACTGTTGTCATGGTCTACCTGGTGCCATAGCCCTATACTATGGCACACTCTAGGTTCCATTACATCTGAGCCTGGTGTCCAGCAGGGTGATCAGTTGGGCCCTCTGCACTGCTTTTCTGTCTGGTTTTGTATCAGGTAGTTTGTGCCATTGCTACTGACAGTGGGTGTGCCTCTCTGCTGTTACATAGGTGGTATATACAGTAGATGATGGTGATGTGGCTGGTCCCATCTCTGCTGTTATCTCTGCTGTTTCACATGTGCTTTCTATCATAAAAGACTTGGGACCTCCTCTGGTCTTCATATCAATTTGTCCCAATGTGAATTATTCAGTGTCAATTACCTAAGTAGGTTCCCAGATGAAATGGAAAACTCATTTCAATATACTTGGGGCCCCAATAGGAGATTTTTCGTTTTGTGCCAAATATATTGCTCAAAAGCGTACAGATGCCTCCAAGTTGCTCCAGCAGTTAGCCCAGGTAGGTTCTTCAGATCATGTAGCCATGCTTCTACTGCGTCAATGTGGAGGGGTTTGTAGACTGATGATACATCTGACCATGCAGAACAATCCCACCTTCTTTAGCTGGTGATGCCCTCATTCTGAGGTGCGGCAGTGTTTTGCGAGTGTACTGCAGTAGACACTCCTGAGTTCATTAGGCAGCAGGCACAACTTAGTCTAAGTCGGAGTGGTCTAGACTTGCATCGTGTCTCTTACCACTCTCCTGATGCATATTTAGCCTCAGCTGTCAGCTCAGGCTTATCTTATGAGGTTTGTAGGTACTTGCACCACTCTATAGACCTTTATAACTCCTGATTCTGTTGAAAACAGCTGTTCCACACTCACTCAGAAGTTCCTGTCAAACAAAATTGAGGATTGTCAGTTCAGGAAACTATTGGATAACTCCACACAAATCGACAGGGCTTCTTGTCTATTATCCATTTCATCACCCCACACCTCAGCTTGGCTATCAATTACTAGCTCCATCCCCTAGCATGGGCCTTCACTTGAAGCCTTCTGAATTTCAGGTGGCGATAAAATTGTGGCTCGGTATCCCAGTTGCTCAAGGTCAAAGTTGCTCTCAATGTAATGCTGCCTTGGATGCTTATGGCCATCATGTACTGTGTTGCAAGTTGGGGGGTGATGTTGTCTCACGTCACAACAGGTTGAGAGACATCTTCAATGATTTTTGTCACTCTGCATGTCTTGCTCCACAACTAGAGATAGGTGGGTGGTCTAGGGAACATACTCATCCAGCTGATGTTCTTGTTCCAAACTGGATCCTGGGTGTCTGTCACATCAACGCTAAATGCACTAATTTTGTCTTGCATACCATTGGCTGTTGAAACATATGGCTGGGGGGGAGCTTCATCTTTCATTTAGCCTCTTGGCTGGCAGCTAGGCTAAATTGCTCCAAATCTCATGCCACCTCAACACTTTATTGTAGGCTCAACCTGGTTCTTGTCAGAGCAAATGCAAGGGCACTGCTATCCAAAGCATATGGCATCAGCTCTGACATCACGGCTTAACTACTATAGGCTGACATTAAGCTGTCCAATCTTAATTGTTGTGTATTTGGTGTGTGATAATAATAATAGTAATTATGTAGCTTAGATCTGTAATAATGTACACATTCATGTATTCATTTATTTTTATTTATAATTATTATTGGGATACATTACACATATACATTACAAACAAAAGGACTAATATTACAAATAAGTTCTACGGATCTTCCACAGATGATCCTGCTCGAGACAGGAGTGCCCGTGCGTTGGCTCGCATCAAAGTCAGGCTCATGTATTCTTTTAATTAAAGAATAATAAGAATAAGGTTTTAACCTCCACCTTGATAAGGCTGAATTCCAGAAGCCTTAAAATGGTGGCTAGGTTTGGTGGCAGTAGGTGCCCATCTTGTCCAACCCAGTTGTTGGATCCTTTATGTCACCATGCTCTAACATGTAAATATAATGGGGATGTAGTGTCACGACACAACCAGCTCAGTAATAACCAATAATTCCCAGCGGCTAGGCTAAGTTGCTCCAAAATCCAAATCCCACGCCACCTCAACGCTGTATGGTAGGCTCAACCTGGTTGGTTGTGTCGTGACACTACATCCCCATTATATTTACATGGTACCCTATATACATAATTTTCCCGCGCCAACCATACTAGTAACCACTAACCCGAGCCGGTGGCAGTAGCGGCAGGTCTGTGTTGGCTCATGTTCTGGTGCAGACCAGCTGCATGGTGACAAACATCGCATAGCAGACCGTTCGCAGGAGGACGGTAGCCATCGCAGTTGTCACATTTGTTACAGCGACCTCTCAACACACCCTGTACGTCCATTGTTGATTGACGGGGGAATTAATATTATGACGTCACGCAATAAATAATTCTAGACTGCTCAGTTCACATTTACCTTCATATTTGATACAGCTACCAGCGCACATCAGTGACTGTATAAAATGGGCAATGTAGCCTCCATCCGAGGAACAATTTATTCTGGTGACTTTTGGGGTTTAAATTATTGTCAAAAAGTTGTATCATAACTTGTTCGTTCTAATAAAAAAAAAAAAGCAATCGCCCACATTAATTCAAATGTACAGTTACTGTGTCAAATTGATACAGATTAATCACATTAATTATATCTTTTTTGCAATGTCTAATACGTTCCCAATCAAAACATGCACTGAATTGCTTAAGCAGAGCTCACACTAGCATACTACGTTGGCTACATGGACATGCCTATATTTAAAACAGAGCAAACTGGAGGTCCATTATGATCCAGGAGGCTTCACAGCAGGAGAAGGAGCCGTTGGTCCTGTACGTACCTACCAGCTGCACTGTTGATAGGGGGCTGGACCCACTGGCTGACCTGGAACAAGGAGTAAGAGATGGAGGTAAGGGGGGGGGGGGGGGGGGGGGGGGGGGGGGGGGGAGGGGGCCGAGGATGTAAGCTACTCGTAAAACAATGGAGTTAATTCATTGTAAGGATTCATTGTCAATTGATCACCGTTTGAAACGGCTTACATGCCGGCAGAAATGCATGACAATGATCTACAGATGCATAGTTATTTCCTATAGAACGTGCATGAACCTGCATATACTTGTACATGCACAATAGTCTGAAACCCTTCATCCGATCCACAAATAGGACATCCAAGGGAACTTACCTGATGCAGGAGTGAATTAATGTGGGGCCTTTCATATTGATTCTGTTGAGATGTCGGTATCCTGTTGGGATAAGGTTAAGGTTAAGAATTAACCGAGGAGGGGGGGGGGGGGGGGGGGGGGGGGGGTCATAGGGGACAGTTTGGATCCAATAGTCCAATATTATGGAGCGTTAGAGAGAGGATAATGAAACAGCTTTCTAAATAGGGGAAAGGTAGCCATCGCAGTTGTCACAGCGACCTCTCCACACACCATTGTTGATTGACGGGAATATTATGACGTCACGTAATTTATAATTCTCAGCCGCTAGACTAATTTGCTCCAAATCCCACGCCACCTCAACGCTGTATGGTAGGCTCAACCTGGTTCTTGTCAGAGCAAATGCAAGGGCACTGCTATCAAAGCATATGGCATCAGTTCTGACATCACAGCTTCACTACTATAGTCTGACATTAAGCTATCCAATCTTAGTCGTTGTGTATTTGGTGTGTGATAATAACTGTGTAGCTTAGATCAGTAAATATGTATTATAAAAACATTGTCTATGATAAAGTTGGTGATTGGAATTCAATAATAGTGGTGTAAAGAGGAAGGAAACGACGGTCACACAGTAGGGGAAATGATAAGTAATAATCTTATTTTCTCCATGAGATAGAGATAGCAGCTACACAATTAAGAAGACTTGATTAAGTGGTGATAATTATCATTCTCACATCCGCCTTGCTCCAGCAATATACACTGTAATCAGCTACATAGTTGACAAATTTGAAACTTTAAGCAATTTGTGCTAAATGTACTAACTTAAGCCATGCAAAATTGATTACTATAGTTTCTCGTCCCCACCCGCATACTTTTATGGAGCCCCGCACCAAACTTCATTATTTTATTTCATCACGTGAAAATAATAATAGAACGTATGTCACTTATAAATTTAACCGTGACAGTGGCTTACAAGACCTATATACCATGGACAGTCATTCAAGTGGAGTCGGGACTGATGTTTTCTTCACTGTTTTCTAAAATTGTCGCCGGAGCTCATCCTCGTCAGGTTGTAGATGAAGAACAGTATGATCACATTCATCTCTAGATATGGTTCATATTGGCCTTACGAAGGATTCGTTAAGCATTGTAGATGAGCAACTCAATGTCGACGATGTTTGTGCAATGTTTGGTCAGCATATTAAGTTCATGTATCGTGTCACAGACCTTGGTCTTGGTTCGTGAAGACGCTGAGCTTCTTCAACACTTCCCAGTGCGTTTGAGGTTTTGATTGTCATTCAGAAAACAGTACATATAGCAACACTATACCATAAAAAATCCAGGAAAGAAACAAGAAGGACAAGTTGTTCAATGACACTGGAACAGTAATTAAGTGTGAAGAATGCAACATGTAGCGCTTGCTATTCTCAGTTAGTGAACGTAGCACTTTTAAATCCATTCTGGACGATGTTTCATACTCATGTGGAGCATCCTTTGATGATCTTTCAGTTCCTGAGAGCTTATCATGTGAGTGGTTCGTGATCACCGGTGTAGGGACGTAACTGAATCATTACATTATATATAATTCTGCTGGATTTGAGGACATCTGTGTGCACTGTGCTGCAACAGTCGACCTAGTGAAAGTCTCAGAGTCTTCTTACCCCATGTGTTCTGTGTGCAACCAAACGAAGGAGCATATCAAAAGAAGGAAGTCTACTGTTCGATGACTGGCCATTAATGTTTTGTGCATGCATGTCGTTTAGCAATCGTATTTGCATGTGCACGTCTTTACTAAAACGTCTTGCTGTAGCGTCCAATCTAATACTATAATTTCCATCGTACGTACGTACGTCCGTACGTACATCCGTACGTACGTACGTCCGCGTAACTCATTTATATACTCGGCCTAGCGCCTATTGGTTGCTAGGTATGTACGCGTACCTAGCTACCAATAGGAACGACCACCTCCCACACAAAAGGCGGTGCAATGACAGCTGGTTTCCACTTCACATTTAATATCTATTTTTTTTTTTTTCAATATTTCAAAGTGGGAGGGGGGGGGGATCTGCATAAGTGCCGAAAGAATAAATGAAACGCTATTGTGGTTCGCTCTCAAGTCTCATCGTACAGGCCGAGAACATGTAGTTACTATCTGAAATTGCGCGGGCATGTTATAGAGGTTGCGTAGTAACCGTATGTTAGAACAGGTGATAGATTATATAAGCAACATTTGGTAAAACAGCCGGTAAAAAAAGAGGAGCTAGGAGGTAGACCAACTGTTCATCTGGCAAATGAATAGCGAGACGAATAATCAGCCCGTGATTTTTCACGGGGACACGCTAGTGTAAAATAATGAACAAATAGAATAATAAATGAATAATTACCGCCCGCCCGCATCCTTTCTTGAAAACATGCGGACGAGAAACTAATAATCAAGTTTGAATAGCCTTATAGCAATTCAAACGTGAGTCATTTTCATTGCTAAATGAGTGAAACAGTATCATCACCAAAGAGAACCAGGTCCAAATTAGTCTCATGCTGCTGTCCAGCTTGCTGTGGTAAACTGTGGGACAACGTTGAGAAGCATGCCATAGTACGTCGATATGATGACAGTGGCAATCTTCTCAATATGTTTGATGATGTCAGCAGTGTCGAAGATGGAGACATTGAGGAAAACTCTGAATGCAATGGTGAGGACAACAGTTTACTAGCTCCGCATGGTTGGCAATGGCGATATTGCACATCTTTGGATAATTTTGATTCCCGAGCTAGTACTTGTCTCTTCGTTGCTCAGCATACTTCCATATTCTATAGGGAGGCGTGATGCTAGTACTGAGTTTACAGCCATGGATTTCTTTAGGTTTATTTTCACAGAACAGCTTGCTTCCAACATAGTTTTGTGGACCAATGAAAGCTTAGGATCCAGTGCAGCTCCAATGAAGCTCTAGGATGTGTATGCTTTTGTGAGCACAGTACTTGCTGTTTACACTGCTAACTATATACATCAACTCGTTCTGGAAGCAAAGCCCTAATGGCTTTATACCTGCAATGAATTATGGATGTAAAACTGGTCTGACAAGGTCTCGCTTTTGGTTATTGTGGTCTGATATATAATTTAACGATCCCAAGCAATCTGTTGCAAGCACAGGAGACCGATTCTGCAACATCAGATATCTAGTGTCACATTTTAACACCACAATGGGACACTTTGTGACAGCTGGATGGGTGCTGTGCTTTGGATTTTTGGCATCCAAGCGGTATGCCACATATTTCTAAAATAGTTTGGAAACCCAAAGGTGTAGGTTTGGAGTTTAAATATGAAGGTTAAGGAGTTAAGGTGGGAGGTACCTTACGCACGCGTGGTCTGATAGACTCGTCATTCATCCCTAATTAAGACCAGGGAATTCCTCACTTGCTGATCTCTTCTTCCCATTCACCAGCAAAATACACTTCTTCACCATCAATGAACAGGTCTTCAATTTCTTCTATTAAAGGTTGAAAGAAAGCATCATACTTGTGCATGTGGTGCACCTTTTGGCAACTGGTGCATGTGCATTTATAGAATTTCAGTGTGTAGATAACCCGCATGGGTTTGATATGGCAGCCATATTTTATTTTTTAACTTGGCTTATATTACTTAGTGGTGTTAAGCGTGTCACTTTTTCAAGTGAGTATATTACCATTGCTAATCTATTACATTTTGGTTTACATGTACATAGTTGCAATAATATTTCGCAACGTGCAGAGAGAAAAATGTGCATGGGTCGGGATAAAAGAGTGTATTCTAGTAATAACTCCGATCCATCTTGGACATGCATCCATGAGCTATTGTTATTGCTGCAATAGATTGCACTGATGAGGTAGAGTGAGGGCTCCATCTGTCTTCATGTATGATTATAACTTGATTTCGGGGATCACCATGCATGTGCAACTGACTATGTGTACTTGAATTTTTTAAAGCAATGCATACATACTATGTCACTAGTACTACCTGAAGAAGTACTCTGCAAATAATGTACTCAATTTATTCTGGAAGAATGAGGGCATTTTTCTGGTACTTTGGCCATGCCATACCTCAGATTGACCATGAGGCTGAAAGTCACTGGGTTTATTAACACGCGGTTTACGACAGACGCGGGGAAATCTTGATTATTTTGGGGAATAATTCCCTCCAAGTCGTTTGAATGATCATTCTTGCAGTTTTTCATATTTAAAACTCAGTACACATTTGCGACTGCCCTGTGGAGTTTTATACTGGCTCGTATTGTCGGACAATTCCGCAAACATGCTGCGCCAGGTGCCCTTTGTTTTTCTATGTAATTCCTGGTCGATCGCTACTTATACCACTGTATTGGTTTTCGGTGCATAAAATTGTTTCTTATAACATTCGCTTTTGCATCCATTTAGTAAGTATAGGCTATAGTGTAAATCGGAACTGTACCTTGAATGCTGAGGCCCATCGTTAAAACTATAATGAGCTGGCTTTTAAAGGTTACAATACGACAATTGTATATGCCTTCTGATTCTTTACTTTTCCAATTTCATCTATAATGACTGGAGTATTATTAAACATGTTTAGCTTAGAAAAAAATCTATCGGAGAGAATTATGAATATTATATATTCCCCAATATTTCCCCGCATCTGTCGTAAACCGCGTGTTTAAAAACTAGTAATCTATTTGTCTCCAATGAGCCACAAGTTTTTCACAACGGACTTTTGAGCAAAACCAATCTGAACCTAGGCCAAGACAATAATAGTCTAAACATTCTTCCCAGTTCTTTGTAGACAGGGCACATGAATGTGTGGTAGATATGCATACACTTTGTAATGCTTAGGAGAGGCCGAATACCCTGCTGATTCCATTATTTTTAGTACATCACTCTACTTACTTGGGACTCTATCAGCACCCAAAAGCTAAGCTGCATTCCCTATGTGCTCTTCAATTAGAAAGGCAGAGAGCCCCTTTTGCAGTTTTGCTTTGGCTTCATGCAAAGGAAAAGTTTAAATGTTCATTGGTCACGGTGGGGTTTTGAACTTGAAATTCATGATTACTTGCCTCCTTATTTGTATTCTCAGGAGCAGCTTCCAATTCTGGCGGTGATACATGCGACAATTCGGGTGGTGATCCTTGCAAAGATTCGGACGGTGATCTATGCAAGATACAGGACGTACTATGGCATGCTTCTCAACGTTGTCCCACAGTTTACCACAGCAAGCTGGACAGCAGCATGAGACTAATTTGGACCTGGTTCTCTTTGGTGATGATACTGTTTCACTCATTTAGCAATGAAAGAAGGAGACAGCAATGCAACGCCCTAAGAACAGGGGAAAAAAGTAATATTACGTTATTACCGGCATGCTTGCAGGAATTTACCCCAAGAACAGCCAGCAGAATACTGATATCTAGCAACCAGCATGTAATTCGGATGCAATCGCCTGTTGCAATGTTATTTCTGATGAGCGGAGCCATATAGGTACGCGCGTTTATAGCGTTGCATGCGTAATAATAGCTCGCGTGCGTATCAGCATATCATATATAACGTGTGTTAAGGCATTCATTATCTAAATCTTGGTGGCATGGTTTCATTGACCAAGCGGCAACTTCAGGTGAAGGCAAAAATATCTTTGATAGCACGGCGGGCCTTCTCACAATGATATCACAGATATAGTTTCTCAAACTAAGGTTTTGATATTTAATTTATTTTTTATGTTCTCCATCCTTTCAACCAGCATGGGAACCAGTCATAGTGAAGCCATGGCAAACCAAGCTCTGCGACAGAAAGTTACAACACATCCTGAAATTGCAGCATTTTTTCATACCTTTACAATGGAGGACAAGACAAGGCTGCTGGTACTAGATCGCATCCGATCAAGTTAGAGTGGTCCTCAATAATTAGAAACGGGTATGTGCGCATCATTGCATTTTATCTTAATTTTGCTTTAGCGTGTCCAAGGGGAATGAGGCTTTTGTACCGCATGATGACCATTTAGAAATAGATGTAAGTCACACGTTAGTCTTATCTTTATAACTGTTAGATTTTGCAGCAAACTCCGAGCCATGGCACATCTTCTGTTGAGTTACCTCACTTACAGCAAACTCCAATCCAATCTTCCTTTGAGGTATTTGATTTTAAAATGTGAAAATGTTTTTATTTACGTATTTCATAAAAGGTATCAATTTCAAATTGTCCTAATATTTATGGTGCTGAACCACAGGTAGTTATACTTGTGTGCTTCAAAATGTTGTAAAAAGATTTGCTTTGACAGTTCATATCAAGCCAAGCTGAGCGGAGACCTAGCATGGCTAATTCCAAGCAAGTGTTGTATTAAAATTTCACTGCATATCTTGTTATTGAGATTAACTGGTTCAGTTATTAGGACACCACCACCTATCCGTTCCTCTGGCAGACCATCTAACCCTACAATGCCATTGTCTAAAACACCAACTCGCCCTTCCAGGAGCATGGGCAGAACGTAGTTGTCAGTGTATGGGATGCTTCATTTTACCCATAGCACATCTTATGACATTGTCATCTCACCCTTGTGAGGTTTGTTATCATGTACTTCTCTTAGCAGTTCTCTCTGCTTAATCTACATACATTTCAGATTTCCACCAGTGGGATCCTACCCACAGCCGAAGTGCATTCATCAGGAGAGGAAAAATGATCAGCATCAATGAAAATTGCCACCACCGCATATTGATAGGATCTAGTAGATGGCAGTAGCGATTATGAGCTGCTCCGTGCTAAAGACATTCAGATGAACAGAGAATTCCTCTGTGCCTATCATATCACCTTGGGAGGAGCTGGTGCCAATGAGAGTGTTTAATGCTTCTGAAAACTCTCAGCAGTTGTACGTGCCCCTGTTCTTCTTGTCTCCAGCCTCTGCCAAGAATCAGCCACGCACTCTGGAGCGCTCATATTCCCCATCGTTGCGTGTGTCTCCATTCAAACCTTTATAAAATACTATTGCCCGGCCTGATCAACGGTAGTAAAACGGGTGGCTACTTCTGGGCATGTTCTCCTATCTGTGCCGATGACTATATATATTAATTTTCTCAGGTTTGTTCCGGCACTAGAAGTACTGAAGTGCACCCCGTTCTTCATAGCTCTGAAAACGGGCTGCGCAGAACTACAAGTTATAACTCAGCCCTGGTGCATTGATTTCGTTTAAAGCTATGGTAGAGTTTTTAAATGCCTTGAAATTTCTCATAATTGTGTAAGACGTGTAAGATATGTGGCTCGCAAAACAGATGTTGCCCTAATGAGATTCGGCTATAGAGTAATTTTGGTGGTTCATCCGTGAATTAGGTTACCCAACCTATTTCCCAGCCGCAAATAGCCATGACGTAATTCCAAACGAGAGCGTGCCGTTTCTAAAATATATTATAGGTGTGCGCGCATCAAAACTTTAGGACCCGTCCTTAGTTGTCTCGAGAACTAATACTCGGCCTATAGGTTTTTTTTACCATTTGGACTACTGCAATCAAACTGCAGCAATAAGGTCATAAACATGTACATGTACTTGCATATATGCATGACACGCAAAGCAGTTAGCGGTATACCTGTAGGTACATTCACATGTGTCCAAACATATGGCGACTTGGATGGCTTTCATCAGTGCCACGGCAGTATTCCACGTATGAGTCCAAAAATTCTTTGCGACTTATAATTCCATCCTTGTCCACATCAATAGCTTGAAATGCTTCTGGTGCAAGTTTTGGATCAAGATTTGTAATTTGAAAGAAGGCAGCGTATTCTTTAGCAGAAATCTCTCCGTCATTATCAGTGTCAATTATATCAAACAAAAGATCAATAATACTGGATGTTGTTTGATCTACACATGTATGAAGAATGAAAACAATTCGCAGTTAATCTGATTATAATACACACTGCATGCTTCTGCCGTGTTGTTGGACCATTTCATAATGTAAATGCGTAGGCACTATAGCATAATACAATGTGGTTTCTGTGAACGAGATAATTATTTAAAACCTTTAAATCAATCATTTGTGTATGGATGCACCCATACTGTTCATTTATTGTTAGAAGTACCTCGTATAAGTTATAAACTTACCAGTACAGTGGACGATCGCGGAAAAGTATATGAAAAATAGGCATATTCATTGGAAAGTTAGGAAAACTGTCTGTGTTCTTAGTCCTAAGCCTTCTTCGCACTAAGGAATTCATTAATTAGATTCACCATGGGAATGCGGTGGCACTTTTATTAACGAATCAAGCTAAGCTATGCAAATTTTAAGCAACTGCTTTCAGCACAATGCGCCTTTCAGGGTCTTTTTTTGTTTATAATGCATTTCATATAATGCATGTGCGTGCGTTTGATTATAACCATGCAGTGGTAATCCTCACAGAATCCTTGTAAAAAAAAACCCAGCTAGACACATTTTGGAATGTGTAATTCAGGTTCCAGCTCACAATTCCTGTAACTTAGCTGTTAAAATGTCGCATGCTTTTTTGTGTGACCAAAAAGCATTCGCTTACACAAGTAGGTCGAGGCGTTTAATTCCAATTAGAGCACAGAATTTATCGTGAATATTTTGTGGTCGCAAAACTAAAGCATGCGACATTTAAACAGCTAAGTTGCAGAGATCATGAGCTAGAACCCTGAATTACACATTCCAAAATGGTTTTATACGGCTAGCGCGGATTCTGACAAAGCATCGACAATCTTGACGTTGACTTTACCGCGAACTGATGATAAGAGTGCATGTGTTACAATTCGATCTCTTATTACGTGCTCTTAAATACTACAGACGATGTCCACAATTACATGGCCCACATCAGCGTGTAAATGTAGCAAAATACCCACACACACACACACACACACTCACAGGTCATGTGACAGAATTAGTTCTTGGAACCTTGTGCCATCAACTGAAGCCATTACAAGTACACCGCATTCCCGTGGTGAAATATAGGATGAATCCATTAGTGGTGAAAAGGGCTTACTAGGACTAGGAACAAACGTCCCAATGAATGTGCCTTATTTTCCATATCTGTGTGAGGATTATTTTTCCGCGTAATAGCGATTGTCCACTGTACGACCACGTGGTTGTGTCAATATGACATGTGTGCAGAAATCATGCTTGTCACAACACATCATACAGCATGCACTTAGCAAATACACCCATAACGTCTCCCCTTTCAGCATGAAAGTCGCGCAGGTCATCACTGACTTCAGTTCTAGCTATAAATAGTGTACCTCCAGGATCCATTGCACATCCATACAGGAATTGTTCCAGAGTAATACGCTTGTCATCAGCCCCGAACCAGATCGCGATGAGTTCAGAATTTCTCTTAGCCGACACTTCAATTTGATGCGGAGTCATATTTCCAAACTTAACGGCTCTCTCTTGGTAAATCATGATGTCATCACGAGAGAGAACTCCATCCTTATTTAAATCGATTCTATGGAAGCTGGCAGTAGTCTTGCGCACCCAGAACTCGTTGTTTAATAGATCGAGTGACATTGCTTGAACTTATCTACTGTAGCTACTGGGCTGTTTTAAAATGCGCACATGCAATCTTTAGACCTAGATATATGATGCCGCGTAACCGCAGTTACAAACACTTCTATGGGCGGTTAACCACATACACTTGACAACACCGTAGAAATGTATGCGTAACCGCGGAACCCTGTTCAGCACAATACATGTACATGCATGTACTGCGGTTGTGCGCTGCGGAGTGTTCTCCGTTAACAGCGTTTAACTGATGTAGAGAAAAATACGTCATTTACAAATAAAAATGAGACTCGGCAGGTGTGCTGCGGGCTGCCGCGCAAGACGGGCCAGCGTGACACACACCCGAGCTGGGTGCATGTGTGTGTCTGGTAGACCTGCGTGTGGCCCCGCCGGGAGTTGCGTAGGTGTAATGCAGATCCGATCCCCAGGGGTCGACGGTAACGAGGGGAGACCACACTGTTAATAAAGGGTGTTACCGAAACCACAGCCGAGAAAGGCGCGAATCATATACCGATTTGGTGTTGATTTTGAATTGATTCCATCATATGATTTTACCAATTTTTTTCATAAGATGTGACATGCGATTTTTAAGCGCTGTTTTATTTTACAATATCAGTACTTGTTACAACTATCAGTACTTTCTCAGCTGCCATAATGCTACTACCAATTGAAGTTCCCAAAATGCAGTTCTCAGTGGTTCTGTTGAATGTTTACTGTACACAAGTACAAACACAAACTGTATTGTAAAGCACAAATTAAAGAAACAAACTTAAAACACAATATACATGCGGTTTAAACCATTGAAACATTTAATGTGGAATGTCATTTACGAAGAGCGTTTGTCCTCTACTAGTGCACAACGACCAAGAAATCGTCTAGGGCTAATAATTCGGTCACACTTGTTTTGTTCATCATGTATAATCCTGACAGTTTATCACGTTCTGGAGTCATTAAGTTCATCCATGTGACATATGCGAGGTAAATGAATCCCATTGACATATTTTCTCCGTCTCAGTTTTTTTTATGCCTGATGTACAATCCCATAATATGGATGCAGCTCTTGTGTTCCGCTTAAAACAAACATTGCTTTCACTATCAACCCTCTTTCAGAACTGTTATAGTATGTAACTCCATCGACCTTACACCTTGCAGATTTATCAAAGTATTCACTCAAATATACTTCATAATCATAGACTCTGGCACAAAACTCTTAGCTCACCATAGAAATTTTTATGTGGTATTTGCTAGGATGTAGGAACACGACCTTTTCATTCTACACCTGTACTTCCATTATCAATTCTTCTGTAGTAACTATAAGCGTGTTCCGGAGTGTTTGAAAGGGAGTTCATTGCCTTGCATTACTCAATTATATCATACTTTTGATGATTTTGACAGCGTTTGAACCTTTAAGTCGTCTCAATGCCTTTGAATCTTCACATTCTTGTGGCACAGTGCCTAGGCACTCATCCAAAGTAAACCTTTGAAAAATTCTATTGAGTATTTGTAGCTCAATGTTCCTATTGTTACTGGAAATATCAGAAAGAATCCCATTCATTTGGTCATTAAAAATAATTAAAAAAAAACAATAAACTTGTGTTGGTCCATAATCAGCTACAACTTCTGGTATATGAAATGCCATGTGGTAGTTCACAGACACTTGCCACTTGCCATAGACAGTTTCAAACTGTTTATGGTGTTCATGCAAAAGTCTAATACAATTTTTAAGTGTCATCATCACTGAATACTGACCGGCCGGCCTTGTAATTAGTTCAACTATTTCACACAGTAGGCATATGCTTTTATATGCATTTTGTGGTAGAAGACCAGAAAACTGGGTCTGGCATAAATCAAGGCAAAGTTTTTCCACTGCTGTGCTGTCATTTTGTTGAAATCACTCTGATCATCCCAATCAGAGGGAAGACGTCCAATATCCTACGGAACAGTAATCTTTTTGATGCGACTTTTAAATTGTGTCAACTGTAATTTTGAGACTAGAAACACAGAGTTTTGTTTCAGTACGAACCATTCCCAGTAATGGGATCCATTATTGACATCTTGACGATGTCATAATATGGTAGTCTAAGAAGTTCACATATCATACACCATTCTTCTTTGAATTTCTAAAGATTCTGCTTTAGTTTTTGCTTGACAAAACTCAGTACCTTGTTGGAGTACTTGATCTTTAGTTCTAGATGATGCCATAGTTTTAGTGTAATAACTCATATTTCCCGTTGAACCTTTGACAATGCCTCCCTCTCAGCACTGACAATACATCTAGAACAGCCTAAATTGGCTTTGTGGCTTAAAAATTGAGTTGCCTTTCTTAAAGCTGGTAAATCGACTGAAATCCCTAATAAACATGCTTTGATGACACTTCCATCTGGGTGCAAAGGTAGCCCATCCCACAAAGACATTAAATCATCTACAACTGGCTTAAGATAACTGTTTATATTGCCCTTTGGTTCTGTAGGACCAGGAATGATGCCTACAACATGATCATGGTCCACTTGTCTCTAAAACGTTCTTAAGTCAGCATATAAGCTAAAACTTTGTATTCAGATCACTTAAATGGTTTAAATTGTTGAGCAAAAGTGCAACACTTTTTGGGTCAGAAAGAAAACGTTTGTGATATCAAGAGAATTGAATGAAAAGTTTTTCCATATATCTGCATCATATACATCCTGAATACCCAAGGTTGATTCATGTGGTCTTAAAACCAGGTCACAGAATTCTTTCTTATGAAACATAGTCTTTAGCCACACAGAGGGTGCAATAAAGTAGTACAGCTTATATAGATGCCACTTCCCTTGTGAAAATTTTTTTTATTGTATCCAAGTTCTTTTCGACATTTAGAGCCAAATGTTATTACGTTACAAACCTTGAGTATTTGTGCCTCTTCTAAACTATAAAGATGGTTGCAGCTATCATTAGGACACACAACATATTTCTCCTTTTTAATCTCATATACTGTGGCATTCTTGAAAAGAGTAGTAGGAAAAATATGGTATATAGGATTTCCTATGATCTTCAGCACAATGCTAATTAATTTGCAAATACATAGCATGGCAGATGGTGTCATTTTATGCTTGATATAAGTTTCAACTAGGAAGGTACAAACCAATTTTAATGTTAGATATCTTATCTTGTACTACAGCAGTTTCTCCAACTAGACTCCTATCCGGCCTCAACATTATCACCAATACCATCAACTTCATGATTATCATCGTCATTATAATCATCATCATTATCATCATCACCATCACCATCAATTACCTCCACAACAGATGCACTGTAAACACCGATGCTCACAGGCTGATTTATAACTCCACAATCAAGTTCATCTGATTGTATGTGTACATTTAAAATGTGTTCATATAAATCTTGACAAGGAAGGATATTTATATAAATGAATTTACCTGAATAGCTACACTCATGATAATCATCAGGAAACCATTGAAAATATCATCTGCTTATTTATCAAAGATTGCCACATGCATACAAAGTATGCCTGAATCACTTGATTTTGTTTCTTCCAACTCATCTTCACTAACATCATCTACATCTACACTTCATAAATTAGAAGGCATTTAGTACAGGCTACGTTGTCACTCACTAGATAAATGACACATGGTACTTGGTATTTGCATTTCTTATTCTTGCATTATGGCATCATCTAATTCATATAAAAATAAGCATGTTTACATTGAGCATGTAGAAATGGCTTCACAAGGAAAGAACTTTAGCTTGTGCACAGTAACATTAATTATTCTCTATTAAAATGGTATGAATTCATGCTCTGTAATCCATACCAATTACATGTACATGTATGACCAGTACCCTGCTGCTCTGTAATATACATGCTCTGTAATATAAACACCCAATAAAAGTAACACCTGAGTTATGGTGGATATTTGGGTATAATCTAAAGATACTGCTACATGTACTGCTTAGCTACATAAATATAACAAACACGTTCAATTCCCTGAATCGTCAAGTGGCACTCCAAAATATCAAGAGCACTAACTACGATTATTATAAACACTTACCGAACAAACATTAACTTAACTTTTGTATCGATGACGAAATCATCTTGTCTCAAGAAGGTGTGACTCAACATGTCCCTCTTTCGATGTATACAATAAGTACAATTCCTCTCATTGCCAAGCTTTCACACAATAACATCAAATAGATCTGGTATGCTGATGATGCCACAGCAGGGAGTGACCTACAATCCATGCACCGTTACATGGTGGAACAATCTCACTCAAAATGATACTGAATATGGATACGGTGCCAATGCTACTTAATCTTTGCTTGTTGTGAAAGAGGCTAAACTGTCAGAAGCATCTTTGAAATTTGCAGGCTCTGGCATTTCAATTTGCACGTGGACAACGTTTTCTTGGAGCCGCAATAGGATCTGAAGCATTTGTGAAATCTTATGTTCATAAGAAGGTTTCTGAATGGGTTACTGAAGTTAACCAACTATCTGAAATCTCCATCACTCAACCACGCTCTGCTTTTGTTGCCTTCACTCGTGGTTTGTCAAGTAAATGGACTTTCATCTGTAGGACAGTTCCAAACATTCAGCAAACACTTGAAGATATGTCATACACAAGTCATACCTACCAAACCTCACTGGACAGAGTACACTTAACTGCTCATTAAGAGACCTAATTGGTCTATCAGCTCGTCTTGGTGGCCTTGGGATCACAAAACCTGCTAATGAGTCGTGTCGCCTTTTTGATAACTCCATTAAATTTACCAGGCCCCTTGTTGATCTCATAATCAAACAATCCTCCTCTTTGCCTGTTGAATCTATTGATGCTCAGCATCTTGCAACTTCAACAGAAAGATCTGTTAGCGTCTATATGATGTTTTGTTTGCCATGTTTCCAGGATCACTTAAACATTCAATGAAAGTTGCTAAGCTAGTGAACCTGGTGCCTCTTCCTGGCTCTCTGCTCTTCCATTCTAGTATATGGCTTTGCACTTCACTTTGTGATGGATGCTCTTTGCCTTCGCTATGGTTGGCAGCCATGTTTACTTCCATCTAGCTGTGTATGTGGCCAACCTTTCACTGTAGAACATGCTATGAGCTGCCCCTGTGGTGGAATTCCCCCAATTCGCCACAATGAGTTGCATGATATCACAGCATCACTACTCACTGAGGTATGCCATGCAGTGGGAACAGAACCTTGCCTACAACCTCTGTCAGGAGAGCAGCTTAAATACAAAACAGCCAACGATGCAGATGAAGCTCGTTCAGAAGAGGGAGCAGAAATTTTTTGGTCCAAGAACAGGCAGAAGGCCTTTTTTTATGTTAAGGTGTTCAATCCCTTTTCTAAATCTTATGCAAACACACCCCTTGCTCAATGTCACGTCAAACGAACACAGAGTCCGAGAAGTTAAGCACGGTTGCTTTTCACCCCTTGTATTTTCAACCTCTGGTGGTCTTGGTCCCACTGCAACGGTCGTGTACAAAAGAATTGCTTCCTTATAAGATTTTATCTGTTCTCCGTTTATCTGCATTTTCACTGCGTGTATCCTCTATTGTATTATTACGTATGATGTGACAAACAGGCACAACTTGCTTCAAAATGCATTGTTCAACACTTTCCGTCATACATCGTTATCAACTCACCTTGCATGAGGTTGATTGGGGCTGGGGGGCTGGACAAATCTAAAACTAGACCACTGACATCCTAGTCTCCAACTGGGATGGCAATGCCTCTGCAGTTTTTGATATCTGTGTGACATCCCCGATAAATTCATCTTCAGTTGTGGAAGCGGGCATGTCATCTGTCTGGTGTGGCTGCTAGAGCTGCAGAACAAAGGAAGCACTCTGAAAATTATGGAAAGTGCAACGATCCCTTAGTGGTGCATGGAGACGTGGGATCTGAAGCCATTCAGGTTATTTCTATTGTGGCATCACGCCTGGCTGTGAAGACAAACTCATCGAAGTCAAGGGCTCTGCATGGCCACCTTATATGGCCGTCTGAGCTTGATTTTGGTACGGGCCAATGTTGGAGCTATCTTGATGAGATCCCTGCCATCATCTGCTTTGATGAACTTGTAGCATAACATTAATGTGTACAAGTAATAAAAACATTCTCTACACGAGAAGGTTGGTGGTATATAGGAATCAAAGATGATGGTGGTGTAAAAAGCAAGGGAACAAGACTTCTGATTGAAAAAGAAAATGAAATAGACCTATATTAGCAGCATGTTGTCATATTTAAATGTACGTGCTAATATAGGTCTATTTCATTTTTCCTTTTCAATCAGAAGTCTTGTTCCCTTGCTTTTTACACCACCATCACCTTTGATTCCTATATACCACCAACCTTCTAGTGTAGAGAATGTTTTTATTACTTGTTTCCTAAATTTTTTTGGTGGATTTAGTATTGTATTTAGTTCTTGAAACGCATAGAATCAGGTAGCATAAACGTCAACTTGCGCGATCATGACAGGTTTATTTTAGAATCCGCAATTCTGTTGAGGTGTATACCAAATATTACACTAGTCCCCAGACTATCTCCATTGAGGAGCAAAGGATTGATAAAGGTTAAAAGCGAAGCCATGTAATACATAGGATAAATGTACTCTAAGTAAACTGATCTCACGGTATAATCAGATAAACCATGCACCACAATACATGACCAAATTGACGTAAGCAACTTTGGCGTTATACACACAGCGCATATTACTATAAAACAGAGAGACGCAGTTATCTACCGCTGTAACTAAACTATTCGTTCCATTTTAGCGATATACCATGCATGCTCATCATTTATCGATCCAACATTTATCGATGCCGTAACGTACCTTTGGGTGGTCGTTTTGTTGTTCCTTTCGGTACCACGCTTGACATACGCAGATATCGATCTGGCAGTATCTGGATTTTAGATGCTCGAGTGGAATCAGACTTGTCCTTGAGATTGTATGGTAAAACCATCGAATTTGATAACGCTGGTTATATTATACTGGTGCGTCATGAACATTGCGATAGCTGATGTAATGTGCTATTTGTAGATCAATTACCAAATAAGCTTCAGCTAATTGCCCGATCGGTTAGGCGTCTAACAGATACCTGAAGATAACATGCGGACACATCCTGAAGCGATTGGTACACATGGCGCGCTTTACAAACGTTCCTGTCGTGAGTTATGCTATCCTGAAGGAAGAAGAAGAAGAATAAGAAGAAGAAGACGACGACGGAGGAGAAATTTTAGGTGGGACTGGGTACGGACGATGGGGACGAGTATGTTTGTTCTCTAAAAGTACACCGTCTTATGACACAGATATAACGCAGAACTGTTCTCCTTTTTGATATTGCTCGATTGCCACTAAGAACGACGTGACCCGACTCTTGGCTGTCCCGCTAGATGAGAGTGACGTTTTTTTAATGACATTCATGATACTGCAGGATTCCTATATGGAACCTACTCGCGTAGGTTCCGATGTTTCGGTATACCCAATGTGTTGCATGTACTCGGTGTATTCCATTGCAATACATACAATAAGTATGTTGCATATTCACATAGATGTATATTATATGTTATATTTGTACTTTGTATTATTGTTATAACATCATTGTTACTGCAATGTGAAAGACCTGCAATAAGACGTTAGTGTCACCAAGCGGCGCGGTGACACTAAGTTTAGTTAAAACATAAGTGGGGTACGGTCTATCTAGGGACCATGTTAACTCTCGCCCTGCAGATGTCCTTGTTCAGGGATGGGACAGAGTTAACCCAGCAGCTTTCGACGTTATTAGTCACTTCACCTCTGAATAATGCCAGTGCATCTGCTGGGGCAGCAGCCTATGCAGCTGAATCCCGAAAGCATGCAGCTTGCAATTGATTTTTCTTTGTTTTCCTATGGCGTTGTCATTGGTGTATAAATTGAATGTATGGATGTTTTTTTCTTTGTCCCCAGCGTTGTCATTGGTGTAGTATGTGACGTTATGAACACTGAACGGTTTTCTTCTCCACTTCCGGAATATTATTGGATGGCAGGGAACTCCCAAGGGGAAACCCCAATGGGCATCTAAAACATTACTATTTATGGTTGCGCTTTAATTGTGTGGTCTAATTGGAAGTGCTGTGCATATAAATCATTCCGCATTAATATTTATTTATAAGAGCTTAACAACATACCTGTACATCAAGCAGGGTTACAAAGAAGTGGCTGATATAAATACTAACATATAAAGAAAATGTGGTCCTAGTACCTCGAATGTCAAAGCATTATTTTGTGCGAGATACCGGAAATACAATTGCACATAATTAACGCGTTGTTGGAAATCTACAGACATGAAGGACGTACAGGGTGTGATGCGAGGGAAGTGCAACAAGGATGACTGTGACTGCAGAGAGTTCATGACCTCCTCCGAGGGAAGGGTGAGGTGCGAGTACTGCGACCACACCCCCGTAGAACACGTACGCATCATCGAGTTGGGCGAGTGCCTCAGTTCCCAATGTAACGGGACGAACTGCCCAAAGTATATGTCGGATAGCCCTACGGAGTACACAGCTTGTGCATACTGCGAGTGCGAAGCAAGCTTTCACAGAGGAGCTGACGCACGTAAGCGCCTTTTAAGTGTACCATTCAATTTGGTAGTGTCGCCGTGTACATCATGCCTCGTTGACGTCGATTTTTATAGTTCGGTGTTTTGATTCACTCCCTCTCTTACTCTCCTTCTTTCCCCTCCCTCCCTCACTCATTCCCGCCTGTCTTGTCCATTGTAGTTCGCAAGTCTAAACGCCCGCCCACTACCACGCCTGCCGCTCCGCCCACTGCCACACCCTCTGCCACATGCATTTTCCCGGGATGCCCTTTTCCCAAACGCGTGGAAGGGCATAAAACACATGACTTCTGTAGCAGAACGTGTGCCAATAAATACCAGAGCCTTCTGAATCAAGGTGTGAGTGTGTGTGTGTGTGTGTGTGTGTGTGTTTGTGCATGTGTGTGCATGGATGTATCCATGTGTCTACACATGACCTCCAAGGTGCCATGTGTAACATGTACCAAATACCCACAAGCCGCCATGACCACTGGAGGAGGTGCTACCGGTCCCCCGCCTCCTGCCACCTCTTCAGCATCCGCTCCACCTGCCTCCAAGCCAGGTTTGTAGCACTGCTGTACGCTGCCCTCTCTGTCTCAACCACCAATCCCGCAGCTAACATTTGCATTGCCCCGGGATGCACTTGGCCAAAGTTTGTGGAAGGAACAAAGGTGCATGAGTACTGTAGCAAGAGATGTTCCCAGAGTGGGCCACAAGGTACACTGCAGGTGTATGTGATTAATATTGCTTGCGATTTGTCGTGTGTGCAGTCATTTATTTTATTGTCTGTGGTTATGTATATGGTGTGATATACATGTGTGTGTGCCAGGTGTAGAAATGTGGTAGTGGCAAGTCCAAAACTATGGTGGTCACTGTTACACCAGCGAATCATACATACGTTTTTTTTTTTTTTTTCATGATTGGGCACGTGGGTCAAGTGTGTGTGTTTCTACACTATGGAAGCATGGCTTAGGGTCAATACCTAGGGGGTGGGGGATGGGGCATATGTTGCTTAGCTAAGCAAAGTTATGATTGAATTACTAATCAAATTACTAATTGAGGTTATGTATATAATTGAGGTTATGTGGGGGTGTATATATGTTTCAGGTGATTTACGCATTTGCGACACATTCTGTGCGTGTAAAAGGTTCCGCTCGACCAGTGGGTTCCATGTGCACAAAGGGTTCATGGAATTATCTCTGGTAATCAGCAACGGGTTTTCTTTTCCAATAATTAGAATGATAACACCCGCCTCTTACATGAGCACTTTGATTTAAACTACCGCCATTATTGCTGACCAACTGCTGTGGGGTTAAAAGGGTAACTACATTGCTGAAGGTTTTAACAAGCCGGTCTATAGATTTTGTTTGAGGTTGAAGGGAACTAATTTCACACGGAGGAATCTATCAGTGCCACTGCCATGTGAATAAAAAAACAAAAATGTTAACTGATTTTTGCACGATACCGTCCCCTTCCCCCCTCCCTAGTTTTTTTTCTCTTTTAAGTCAGATTTTTAATTAGAAAGCTGTTTCATTATCCTCTCTCTAAAGGCGACCGACCATACATTAGGCAACAATGTTGCATGCAACTCAATGAATCCAATTATATTTTCAGTAAAACATTAGTTTACTGATATTTTACTAGAATTTTGCTAAAATTCATAGTGTTGCGTGTAACATGTGCCAAGTGTATGGTTGCCTTTACACTCCATAATATTGGACGATGGGATCCAAACAGTTCCCTATGACCCCCCCCCCCCCCCCCCTCCGCGGTTAATGCCCTCTTAACCTTATCCCAACAGGGATACCAACATCTCAACAGAATGTGACAGGCCTCACATTCACTCCTGCATCAGGTAAGTTCCCTTGGTGTCTTATTTGTGGATCAGATGAAGATTTTCAGACTATTATGCATGTTAAAAGTATGTGCATGCATACATGTCCTAGGAAATAAATTTTTCAGCTATGTATCTGTACATTTCTGCATTTCGAGCGATGATCAATTGACAATTAATCCTTTTAATGAAATAACTTCATTGTTTTAGGAGTGGTTTATGCCCTCGAACCCCCCTCTATGCTTACCTCCATCTCTTCCTCCTACAATTTTGTTCCAGGTCAGCCAGTGGCCCAGCCCCCTATCAACAGTGCTGGTACTGGACCGATGGCTCCACCTCCTGCGGTGAAGCCTCCTGGATCATAATGGACCTCCAGTTTTGAATTTTTTGTTCTGTTTTAAATAGTTATATAGGCAGCATGTCCATGTAGCCAATTAACATAGTATGCTAGTGTGAGCTCTGCTTAAGCAATTCAGTGCATGTTTTGAGTATTGGTGGTGGGAACGTATTAGAAATTACAAGAAAAAATTTTTTTAAAATAAATTAAAGATAGTGTGATTTAATCTGTATCAATGAGGTCACATTAACTGTACATTTTGACGAATTACTGCAGGCAATTGCTCTTTGTAAATTTTATTAGAACGAACAAGTTATGGTACAACGTTCTTGACAATTATATATAAACCCCAAAAGTCACCAGAATAAATTGCTCCTCTTCCTCGAATGAAGGCTACATTGCCCCTATTTGTACAGCCACTGATGTGCCATGTGCGCTGGTAGCTGTATCAATTATGTCAAAGGTAAAGTTTATTGCGTGACGTCATAATATTAATTCTCCCGTCATGCAATCAACAATGGACGTACAGGGTGTGTATAGAGGTCGCTGTAAAAAATGTGACAACTGCGATGGCTACCTTCCTCCTGCGACGGGTCTGCTATGCGTTGTTTGTCACCATGCACCTGGACTGCACCAGAACATGAGCCAACACAGACCTGCCGCTACTGCCACCGGCTCGGGTTAGTGGTTTACTGGTATGGTTGGCACGGGAAATGTATATATACCACATTGGGTACCATGTGCAGGTAGGGTACAGCCAAATAGCCAGCCGGCGACTCCAGGCAAGGCATCAGCTCCTTCCCCGGCGGCATCCAATAATAGCGCTCCGTATCCTTCGGTCCAAGCCCAGCGACCAAGTCTGCCTAAGTGCAAGAGGTCTGGCTGTTCAAATCAGGTCCATATTGACCCGTCGTACGGACCGTTCGACTACTGCAGTCCTCAGTGCAGAGACGCCCACCTGTTGCCGTCGGATAGGGATAAGCTTCAGAAGGAAATCGACCAGTTCATGAAATCTTCCCCATCGTCGCTTGAGTCCCAAGTGGCGATACCCGATAGTCTTCAAAGAGTCTTGATAAGGAAGAGCAAAGGTGAAGACCTCGGCATCATCGTCAATAAATCACGGTCCTTTCCAAGTGCAGCTGCCTTTCCAGCAGTAAGCTGTGTTTGCATTCTAGTGCGATGACATGCATTTTTTTTAAATTTTTTTTTACCAATTGTAACATAGTTTCTCATTACGGGAGTCATGACGTCAAGTCCTGCATTCCATCACTTCAAGAGTGGGAAGCTGACATTGTTGAGCCTGATAGTTTCTGTGGGCTGTACACCTGCTAAGGATATAGTGGAGTCCTTTGAAGAGCACACCAGACGAATGGATAATGTTGATATCTCTATTGAAAAGACCAAAATGTCAATTTCGCCATGTGATTTATCAGGTACATGTCATCTGTCCACTGATTATGTGTCCAAATGACCATCTGCTTCTACAGATGCAAATAGTGACTGCACGCACATCATTGCTTTGCACTTTGAGAATAAGGAGTCAAAGAGAATTGGAATTGATTTGAAGGACTCATCAAAGGTTTGTACGTATGTTTCCAGGCAATGTTATGAGTGGTCTTGTATACACTTGATGCGTGCAGGGTGTCGAGGTGGAAAAAGTGCACAAAGGTGATGTCCCTGACAATAGTGGGGTTCGTGCTGGAGATGTTATTTGGACCAATGAACGTCGGAAGAATGCGGTTGAAGTCCTAGCATCTCTGATGGAATCGCAGCAAGCAGGCAGAGTGCAGGTGCTGTTCATCAGAAGACCACCTGCGTAACTGCATTGTATTCATTACTTCATGCTTCGAATTTCACTGGTCTGTGTACACCTAATGAATGTATGAGTATAAACTAGTCATGAAATGTATGGGATCGAGGTAGCGAAAAGGGACCTAGTGCATATTTTTTTCAAGTTTTCAAATTATTTCGTATTCAAAGAGACACCTATGTCCTCTACAACTTCTTTCTTACGCACTGGAAATTAGCCTGTCCATCATGGAGTTACAGCTCAGGATCCTGAATTTTTAATTATGCGTACAGTTTTATTGCACCCGTGGACTTTGATGCTCCTTTTTGGAAATTTTTATAATATGTGCTATGCTGCCTCGACCCCATATACTATCAACAGTGTAATTTAATTTAGCCATGTACCTAATTATAAAATACTGGACCCTTCCATCGTGTATACCTTGTATGGAAAATGTACATGAAGGGGCTCTATATGTACATGAATGAGTCAACAATTATATTGCGCAGAGAACATGTGGCACTGGATATGGTCGACCATAATGAATACACTTCACCTACTTAGCCAACTTGACGTGAGCAAACCATGTCACCAGGCTGCCAGACTGGTACAGCAGCCCCAACCTCTACTCCAATTGAGCAATTAGGTTGGTCTTATATTTCATTACTGTGATATGGTGATATGCATGGAGACATTATTATGACAACTAGGGCAAGCATACCTTCTCCAGGGTGACACATATACCATTCACCAGACTAGTACCAGCAGAGATTTATATAAATCAGACAGATTGTATTTAACATTTCATCGCCAGAGCTGTTCATGTTCTGCTCCTGTCCTAGCTGTTACAACCTTGTGACTTATGGTATGGTTGGTTGTACGGTCATGGCATGTTTATGTTTTTGTGTTGAAATAATTAATGAACTGTCATAATATATAGTAGTAAGTGCATATACATACATCCTGATGATAATAAAATTAATTCTTTCCACTGATGTGTTAATCGTTAACCCTCGGCAAGTTCTTAAAAACTGTCATTACAATACCCAGAGATAATGCACGTGTATTATCTCTGCCATACCTAACATTTTAGAAATTAATAAAAAGATCTACATAGTTAACAAGTTGGTGCAAGGTGTATGGTGGGTAGATATCAGCTGCATACATGGGTGAACATGAGCTAATGTATAGTTGTGTTTGTATATGTGTGTGCGCGCATTTGTGTGTGTTTATGTGTTTGTGTGAGTGTGCGCATTGTGTGTCTGTGTGTGTTGGGGGGGGGGAGGGAATACCCATCTGGTAGAGGTTATATTAATAGACCATCAGGCAAATCCAAATTAGTTTAATACAGCATCCCTTATCTTCTGTTTACTTGACTGTCCCCCTCCACAACCCATCCATCTTGGATGAGCTGGAGCATTCCATTTGCTTGGAATTTGGGCCATTCAGCCTTGCATTGCCATGTATGTACCTAACTGCTATCATAGTCGAATTAGTTGATGATTCCTGATTTTGCCGCACAGTTTGAGACGAGTTCTTGTATGTACTTGGAGAGCCAGGATATATAATAGTGACATGCTACAGCAATGAATAGTTAATTACTGTTCAATTGGTTAAATTTTGCCCCCCCCCCCCAAGTTGTCTACATGTCATATACCACACAGCTGTCAGTCGTGATCACTATATTCAATAACAATCATTCCAAGCAGACTGCATCAAATTTACAAATGTGCAAATTAAAATAAAATAATTATTATCATGTTGTGTCCATTATCGATGTACCATCATCAGCATGGTGGGAGGTTGTCATTGGGTCATGCCGTGGTATTACCTGCTGCTGTGGTGTGGACAATGGTGGAGCTCCTGAGCCTGTTGTGGGCTTCAACGTCACTCCCGTACAGCACTTACTCTTATCAACTGAATTTTCAACATTTGATGCAGTGGCACCACTCTCCACCTGCATTACTTCATCCACCTCTGGACTGACGTCAACATCGCTACTAACGGTATCATCGCTAGGGTAGAGAGACAGATCTCCATCATCAGCGCTGTCGCCACTACACGTTTTGAGGCTAGCTAGGCCACCTCCCGCTTCGCCGTCATCTCCATCGCTCGTCACGACGTGCCTTTGGTTCTGCAGGACACCACGCACCTTCATCAAAAGCTTTCCAAGGTTGTTCTTACCACTCCCATCTCCCCCATCTCCCCAAAAGTGGTCATTTGATGTGTGTTCAAATAGTTGCCTTGTCCCAGTGCCCAGAAGAATTGCCTTAAGGTCGCCATGTTGTGTGAACTTGGCTATAAGGGCCTTTAACATTATGTCACATTTCACATTCTCCCAGTCACTCCGTTGCCAACGTGACACAGAAGGGTTCCTGGAGAGGTCAAAAGCCTCTCTGGGCCGCTGCATTTGGCGGATCAATTCCACATATGGTGTGCCTACAAATTTTTGTGCCTGGAAGTAGTGTTCAGTTGTTCTCCACTTCCTGCTATCAAGGTCAATGGTGCATTCGTAAAAATTTGTGAACTCATAGTATGGATCATCCCTGTTGTAGAAGTGTATTGGACCAGTACTCTGCTGATTGTTTATGGCTGCTATGGAAAGAGAAGAACCCGTTCCACACATATATGTGTAACCACAGCATCCATACTCACATCTGTTGCCCACATCAGCACGGGGTGCTTTATCCACGCCAATCTGCAGTTCCCGATACATGGCGGCATGGGTGTGTCCACAGAAATCATGTCTTTTACCATTATATTCCACATAGCGAGGTTTCTTGCAATCCGGATAGCCACATGTCTGTGCACCTGAAGTAATGAATTAGAGGTCACTATTAATACATAATCTCCAATAGTCCTATGACAATGAAAGAATGTAACCTGGATTAGGTTCTTCCTAAAACAATACATATGCATTCAGAAAATGAAAATGCATGATGATAATGATAAACGTTCATAGAAAACTCTGTAGCATAGTTAAAAGCCATAGTTAAACACTTCTAGGATTTTGCTAGGGGGGTTTAAGTACTTATAAATTATCTAATTATAAGCATGTTACTTGTACATAAGTCAGCTGCAGACGCGCATTACATGCACATACTGAAACTGAAGCAAATTCTGCACCAATAAAGGGGAGAGACTGCTCGCTGTGGTGGTAATTTATAACATGGTGATTCCATCACACACACACGTACAATAACGATATCACCAACTCATATAATGGATAGGTTACTATGGCTAAAAATGGCCCTACATGTAGTTACAGTAAGTCATTAGTTTGTCACTATGCTCTGTGTACACAAGTTATTGTAGACAATGTCCTTTTTATTTCAATGTTCAACACTTATTACTTGGTCACTTACGTTTCATTTCAATTGCCAGCGTCTTGAATTGAATGGCATGTGTTCGTCCACAAAAGTCCAACACTCTTTTTGATGCATCTACAAAGCACGACCTGCCACATCCAGGATACCCACATATATGTCCACCTGGAGATTGGATATAATTCAATAAGGATTATTGCATATGTGATGGTCCCCACCACCAGGGTACCTAGTTGTGTGATGGTCACCCCACCCCCACCACCAGGGTACCTAGTTGTGTGATGGTCACCCCACCCCCACCACCAGGGTACCTAGCTGTGTGATGGTCACCCCACCCCCACCACCAGGGTACCTAGTTGTGTGATGGTCACCCCACCCCCACCACCAGGGTACCTAGCTGTGTGATGGTCACCCCACCCCCACCACCAGGGTACCTAGGTAATATACATGCAATAATATATAAGGACAGTATAAACCCCCCCCCCCCCCCCTCCCCCCATCTCCCCCAGGACATATCCTTGTTTCCCACTCAACATGCTCACGTCATGTGGTCTAATGGGGTATATAGCTACTGTACCACGTATAAACAACTCGTCTAGATACCCTGTGGGGGGGATGGGGTGGGGAAATGGGGTAAATTGTAATGGTTCGTTTCTATTCGTAGCATACATCCTTCCAAGGATACTTAAGGATATGACTTGAGGTCACATTTATAGAAACGATACAGTTGTATTTCACGAAAAATTATCACTACCAACAGCCTTAGCTGTAGCTTGTCAATTTAAATACCGTACACAGAGACGTCCCAGCGGATGCAGGTATCAAGAAAACCCAGACTGATAGCGGCTATGCACAAACCACACTTTATATACTTTATATACCTTTCGATTTCCTGTAGCGTGTCCAATAGTCGACGCAGCACGCCTGGGAGCAAAACAAATCGTCAGCGTTTGGTACACCGGTGTTACAATGAAGACAATAGCCTATACGTAGATTAGAAGCTGGTTTATCGGCAAAGGCTTTTTTAAAATAAGCCGTCACTTTTTTTGTGATTGTCAGTAGTATATCCATCTTTCCTCGTGCCCAACCTTCAAATTGGGACATTACATGCATTACGGTATGTCAGATGTTTACAACTATAGCTCTCAAATTGCAAAGCTGGCTACAAAAATGTAACCAGAAACCATATGATGTAATTCGTAAGGGACTTTTGAAGGGATTTTTTTAAAATACTAATTAAGAAATTGTTTAATCTATTTCTTTAAAAAGACCATAATATTGGTCGTGGTAAGTAAAGATGAAGGACATCCAGGGGGTCGAACGCGGGAAATGTAGCAAGTGCAGCGACTGCGAAGAGTACGATACGGGACAAGGAGGCTCCGTAAGGTGCGTGTGCGGGCATACTCCGAAGGACCACGAGGCAAAGGGCGCGACTGTCGCTACATTTATATCGGCTTGGTCGGAAGGTCTACATCCCTCTCGTTCGTACACAGCTTGCCCTCGTGAATCAGCTCCACTCACCGCTGTCGCAAACCACGAGACATGCTCCTTTCCGGGCTGCCAACAACTCGTTGATTTCGACCTCAACACGGGAACTCAAGGGGATTGGTGCCACGCCCACAGGAACGTCCCGCGCGTTTTATTATCACATCAGACTAGCGACGGTGACCTCAGAGGTATGTTAAAGTAGTGTGTGTGCGTGTGTATGTGCGCGTGTGTGTGTGTGTGTGTGTGTGTGTGTGTGTGTGTGTGTGTGTGTGTGTGTGTGTGTGTGTCACTTGCTGCATGCATTTCAAGTTTGCTTCTCCTTGGTCCATTACCTTCCACTCCATTTGGTACACAGGAGCTGCACCACTGTCCTTTCCTGGCTTCTCTCCTCTCACCTCCCATTCTCTACCGTCATTCTCTACCGCTTCTCATCTCCCCAACTCCCTCCCCAACCCCTCCCCCCTCCTCCCCGCTGGAGTCGTCAAGTGTGCCATACAAGAGTGCACAAGGCCATGCTTTGTGGACCCAAGTGGGAAGGTGCATGAATGTTGTGGGTTCACTCATGCGATGGAGCACCAGAGAAGGCAGGCCATACAGCAACGTGAGTGGCAAGCTGACACATGCAAACATATGCATGTGTTGTTACTTGGCCAGAGAAATCACTTGGTATCACCTTCCACTCTCCCCACAGAGCCTGCAGCAAACATGGTGAAGGGAGTCACTCACTGCCTCCTACCAGAGTGCTCCAACCCCTGCTGGCCCTTCATGAACTACTGTGGAAAGACCCATGCACAGCAGGGGATGCAGAGGGGGTTACAAGGTGAGGAGGGGAGTGTTCCCTACATTGTATATGTTTTGGAAACAACATTGAAATGTATCCAATGATAGTGGAATTGGAATTGTTAGCGAAAGCCTTTAAATTTCTCGTCTACAGTATGACTTAGGCATAGGGAGGATGGTGGGAGCCCCTTTTTTTACTCCCTGTTGGTGGGATCCAATGAAAGGGGTTGAAGCATGTTCATAACATCGGGTGACTAATCAATCAGGATGTATGTACAATGTCATTCCTCCATTGCATTACAGCCCCGCCTCCTCCCGGAGCTGATTCGTCTACCCCCAAGGACAGTACCATATGTATCCTCCCAGGATGCAACAAGGTCAGGTTCACTGAGCCAGATGGTACCATCCATCCCTACTGCGGGAGGAACCATGCAGACCAAGGCAAAGCCATGGGTATTGTCCGTAAGTTGACCATAACTGCGCGTACCACTATAATAGGATTAGGGGCGAAGTAAAATGGAAGGATATGACGGGGAGGGGCGGAGATAAACTAAACAGTACAGTCTAAGAGAATCACAAAGGGAAATGTGGGCACAGACGTTCATACTACATGTAGGTACAAAGATGCTTTGCTTTTCAGCTACAGCAGCCAGTGAGGACGACAGATGTGAGCTGGAAGGCTGTACACGTCCCAAGAGGAGAGAGGGGACGAGGGTCCACAGCTACTGCTGCTTGGACCACGCCAGGCAGGGGGACAGCCAACTGCTCACACCTCGCAGCAAGGTGGACGCCTTCCTCAGCCAGTTCCCCAACCTGAAGGTGGTGAAGCTCGAGGAGAACGATGACGCCAAACCTGGAGGCTCTCTGTATGAGAGGTTCAAGGCCAAGGCACTGACCATGTCAAAGGATAAGAGGAAGACATGTCTGGCCTTCCATGGTACAGCAGAAGGGAACATACCTAGCATATGCAAGAACGGCTATGACCCAAGCAGGAGAAGTGGTCAGTCGTATGGTGCAGGGGAGTACTTTGCCACAACTCCTGACGTCTCCATGGGTTACTGCAAGAGTGGGAAAAAGATGTTGCTGAATGAGCTGCTTTTGGGTGTGGCTGGAGTAGACCACACCCAGCATTCAAACATTATAGTCATGAAGGACCCTGTGCATGACCTCCCACGATTTGTGATCACCTTTTCATAGCAAATTACACCCGTGCACGACAGATTTATTGACTGAAAAATAAAACATTCATTTTTTGGGACACAGAGATGCACGATACTAGTAATTACGTTTCTCTGTGTCCTTTCGATAAGCATATGCATGCGCACCAATGAGCTATGGGCCACTTACGTACATATTATGATCGAGAAGTGCGCCCATAGCGAACGCGATCTAAACGTCGTAACCTATATATTTATAATGTGCATGTGTATTTGTTGTAGTTGAATTGAGGTGCCTCTAACTCTTAAGTCCACACGAAACCAGCCGCCCCCAGTGCTGCATGTCGGCCTCCTGCTGGACCATTGAACCTCTGTGGATTCAAATGGGAACGCGTTGTGTAAAGGTATCCAAGCACTATTTTCACCACGGGTCTGAAGTGAGTATACAACATGTATGTTTATAATTATATTAGCTAGGTTGCGTTCCCATGCCAGTGACTAAAAGTCAAGTCAATATGTACGTTAATTACTAACTAGCTCTGTTTTATCCAATACCTACATATCATGCAGCCGCACAAGCAGGGGAAGGTCTGGCTTTGCAGAGACAATAATGTTACTGCCTACGGATCAAGACAGGGAAGGAGTTAAAAGTGAATCAGAGCGTGGGTCACCGAAAGGGATAGCTTTGGTACCGGTAGCTCTACCATCGGGAAATTAAGACATTTACAAGACTTAGTACTGCGTCAGACGGAAATGTGATGTCATCTTGCCAGGCAGGAACTGAGTGATCAATTTAAAGTGATGACAAGCTCATAGTGAATGGCATCACATTCCCGTCTGACCCGAACTCCGTTCTTGTAAAAATTATTTTGATATAACTGCCTTTATTTCCCGATGTGGTTGAGTTACCGGTACCACATCTATCCCTTTCTGTGACCCCATTTTTCAAGAATTGGTGCCCCCCAGGAGTGGTGCATGGTGATTTATAATTATATAATTCATGATGTATGTGGTCCATTTTGTACAAAAACGACATCACCATTTTACATGTGCTGTGATCATGACCACACTACCCCCTTTCTTGTAGTCTAGTAAAATATTAGTTCTATCCCAATGCATTAAACCATATTAAAGGCAACGAATACATATACATGTACATGAAAGTGTACAAACTACTAACAGCATTAAGTAATTCTATGTACTTAAGTAGACAGCTCTATTGGCCAGAAAGCTCTGACTAGAATGGCTCTTGCATTGGCCCTCATCTAGGTTATATTTAAGTGTCCATAGAGGTCAGATATGAATCAGTTGTGATAAGTCAGCCAATAATGAGAATGTCTGCTTTGCCTCTTGACCCCAATTGCCGTATGTCTCCACAGCAATGGGAACGCAACCCAATCGCTAATCAAAAATGTCAGCATACCTAATCTTTAAAAAAAAAAACTGCTATGTGTATATATGCCAAATAAATCCAAACAGGTTGAAAAACAATTTTATGCATTGATGATGCATCAGCAGTGGGATTATAGTTGAGGTTGCACTGCTACTGTGGACAACCATGGTGCTGTTATAGGACTATAGGTCTTAACGAGCATGTTATCTGCTAAATTAATGTGAGGTTTTCTTTCATTGAAATGCTCGATCCCTGCATTACTTCATCCATCATCGTTGCTATTGGTATCGTAGTTAGGGAAGAGAGAAAGATCTCCATTGTCAGCGTTGAGTCACAACTACTAATGATGAAGGTGGACAGGCCACCTCCCACTTCACCATTATCTCCATTGATCATCAAACAATGCCTTTGCTTCTGCAGGATCCCCGGCACAACCATTAGAATCCTTCTGTTCTTACCACTCCCATCTCCCCCATCTCCCCAGTAGATGCGTGTTCAACTAGTTGCCTAGTTCCTGTGCTCAGAAGAATTGATTTATCCTTAAATCTCCAGGTCCAAGTCCTAAGCGTAGGACCAATTCTTGAAATTTCATTATAAATAGAAATGCAGTTTTTTTGGCATCTATTTCTCTACTGCTGTTTGATGTGTCCGTCTTGCTAAATTTACCAATTGTCAGTCTATTTTTTGAATCACACCCTTGTTTACACGATGCTAATAAACAGATACGGTTGTTAAAAATGAATTATGTAGAGAATTTTATTGCCACAGAAAAAAGTATGACAAGCCGGTATAACTTGTTTTTTGAAACATGATGTGTGTGCTTTTATGGCAGTGTTTTTACTCTAATTGGTTTTGCCATTTTTACCGAAAATACACTGTACGTTTTCAAAATTTTGTCCATTGACTTGGCAATTCCCGCAACATGCGTCTGACAAATACCTATCATTCATAAGCTTGTGGAGTTAGCAATTCAAATCTACAATGTACTTTTTATATGCTTAGTGCAAAAGACCTGTCTTACTACCCCCTTCTTTTAACATGTTGCTCTGATCTTCCCAACATTACTTTTTAGTACTTTAAGTTGCTTTACGATTTACCGCAAATACATATCTTTTAGCAATGCAGTATTGATTGTATTTGACAATCTTTGAAGAATTGCAAGAAATTAAAAAATATTTTCTGAATTTATAACCATTTCTAAAGAAGAATGAGATTTTAGTTTGTTCTTAGATCATATGAGTTTGCTAAAAATTAAATTTAACTTGCGTCATACGAGTAGTACGATAATCCTACGCGTAGGACGACGGGAGATTAAAGGTTAAGGTCGCCAACTTGACCTTCAGCATTACATCACATTTCACATTATTTTCCCTGTCAGGCTGTTGCCAACATGACACAGAAGGGATCTGGGAAAACACAAAAGCCTCTCTGGGCCTCTTCATCTGGCAGCATCTCCACAAATTGTGTGCCTACAAATATCTGTGCCTGGAGGTAGTGTTCTGCTGTCCTGCCATCAAGGTCTATCATGCACTCATAAAAATTTGTGAACTGATAGTATGGTTGTAAAAGTGAATTGGGAGTTTGCTGTTGAGGATTTTTTTCTAATAGAAGAAGAGAAAAAGAAAGCAGGAAGTGGAGAAAGGAAAGAAGCCAGGTAAAGGAATAAATACCATCATTACATCTGTCTACCTACACCACTGTTCTTGAGGGTTGCATTGCGACCACCACAATTAAATGCTGCATCACTTTGAATTACATATTTTTACTGTACTCGATGTATAAGCTTGGGTCTTCCCACAGAATTTTAATTGTTGGCCAATGTGAAGAACATAGTGTCATTCTCTGGATACACGCATGTAGCCTAAATATATTTGACAAAATGTATGTATGGCAGTCAATTCTTAGCCTTCAATTTGTTCTTTAATGCAACATGCATAACTTTATAACATGCATGTATTATGTGTAGACACGATGCTTGAAGTACAGAATCGCTTTAATGTAACAGCAAGGTTATGGGACGGTGTTACTAATGTGGAATTTCTGCATGGCAGGAATGTGTTAGCGCAATGTTTTTTTACATATATCATATTGGCATCAAGAAAGATAGTGAAACCTTTTCGAACAGTCGTGCTACATGTTCCTCAGAAATGTATGTATCATACACAAACACTGAGAATATCTGTCACTCTCAACAGTTACACACTGCTATCAAATAAACTGCTAGTTCACTTACTACTGACCCATATTGGGTAATCGGCAGACATGGAACATTTCTGGATCAATTGATTGATATCGATCAATCTGGAACAGGATGTTTGAGAAGTGGGTAAGCTGGAAATGGCTATCAGCGTCTTGGTCATCTTGCATGTGTGTAAGTTGAAGGTACTCCTAAGAAATACGTCCTTATAGGAAAATGGAAGGAGGCTGGTGATTAGATTTTGGCCAAAACACTATCACATTGATTACTTCAACAACTGTGTTAAAATGGATAAGTGTGTCACTTCGTTAATCTCAACCATGAACACAATGTGGTTTTTATATTCAATGTTAAAACACTTATTACTTGGTCACTTACGTTTCATTTCAATAGCCAGCGTCTTGAATTGAATGGCATGTGTTCGTCCACAAAGTCCAACACTCCTTTCAATGCATCTACAAAGCATGACCTGTTGATTCAGGATACCCAAATGTAAGTCCCACCTGGAGTTTCATACAAAGGAATTATGATGAGTGATATTTAAGGGTTTGTAAATAGTGCATGCTTGGGTAATGCAAATTGGTGATATACTGGGAGAAGAGGGAGCATCGGGGAGGAGGGAGGAAGGGTTAGGGAGAGGATACAAGAAGAGGCAGCAAATGACAGCAGACAATGGAGGAGAGAAGCCAGAGGTAAGGACAGCTGTGCTGCTCCTATGTGCCAAAGGGAGTAGAAGGAAGAAGAAACAGCAAATCTTGTTCTGCTTGCTTGCTTGCTTGCTTGCTTGCTTGCTTGCTTGCTTGCTTGCTTGCTTGCTTGCTTGCTTGCTTGCTTGCTTGCTTGCTTGCTTGCTTGCTTGCTTGCTTGCTTGCTTGCTTGCTTGCTTGCTTGCTTGCTTGCTTGCTTGCTTGCTTGCTTGCTTGCTTGCTTGCTTGCTTGCTTGCTTGCTTGCTTGCTTGCTTGCCCCTTCACTGCTAAATAATTTGCATGTACAATGTATTTGCTATTAATCAAATGTGGTCCAAATGTGTCTGTAAATATGGTATATTTGACATCAACACAATACAGGATTCTTTTACTATAGCTGAAATGTCACATATGTACATGCACATTAATACAATGTTAATCCAAATTATTGTGCAGTGCTTTGGCGTATAGGGTCTCGGTTAATTAGCATTGGGGCCATACCAGGTAGATGATGTTGAATTCACTTGGAAGATTTAAAAAAAAAATTTTTTTTAACGTTTTGTTGGTGACACCCGCCAAATGTTTTATTTTTCGTTATCATACATGAATGGGACTCGGTAGTTCTTTACCATCATGTTACGTTTCGAAGTAATCATAATGACGTTACAGAAGGGGTTTACCAAGGGAAATTCCCTCTCTCGGCAATATGGCGGCGGACACTAGAGGGATCCTCCGTGGACGCTGTAACAACTGTGAATGTGACCAGTTCTTTTCTTCGGATGGAACAAGATGCGAGTACTGTGACCACCCGGCAGGGAGGCACCAGAACCTTTCCAGTACCGCGATTGTACCTCCTCGTTCTGCTGTTGTTGCGGATGGTGTCGAGGAGGACGACAGCCTTGACAATAGTGATAGCCACCAGTTCGATGTCGAACAAACGAGTCTGACAGCATATTCCACCGTCCGTGACCAGTCTTTGTACGGTATGTCGTATTCTATCGGCACGGTAGAATTACATCGACGTCATTGTGCCCCCCCTCCCCCCCCCCCCCCCCCCCCCCCCTTAATTCGCCTCTTCGGTATAGTGTGCGTGTCATGTATATTTGAAGAGGAACTCTTGAGACGTGTGGCATGTCATCCATATGTTGTGCAGATCACGTTTGAGGAGGTATTTTTAAACCCGTACGAATGTACACTAACTTTGCACAGGTATATCCAAATTATAGATAACACCTCTAGGACCCTATATGCATTTTATAGATTCGACTACACTCTCACATTTGAATATGTGGAATACTAAAACAATGGATGAAAACACATTGCACCCATTGCAGCAATGGCGTGGCAGTGTATGGTATGGTTTATAGTAACGTGTGTGAAATTTGAAATAAAAAGTAGTGACAATTTATTTCTATGTACTTCATTAAAGTATAAGCGCATTCAGTGGCGGATCCAGCATATTTTAGGTTCATTAAAACCGGGCAATCGTGGGCCCATGCCCGTAATTGCCCGGTTGAGCCTAAAATATGCCTGGATCCGCCACTGGCATTTCAACCAAGCATAGCCACAACTGAATGCAACTATATAAATTCAATCATCATTTTCCTAATCTTCTATGAGAAAGGTCTATTGATAATATATCATGCATGTGTGTGTGTGTGTGTGTGTGTGTGTGTGTGTGTGTGTGTGTGTGTGTGTGCTGAGTATGTGTGCAGGCATGTGTGTGATGTATCTGTCAATACATTCAGTGTGTCTTTTCTCCATTCTCTAGCAACACAGTTTCAGTTGCACAATCCTTACACCTCAGCCATACAAACAGCACAAGCACAAATGCCTCCTGACCGGCGGTGCAGTCTGCCTGGATGCAGCAGACCTAAATATGTTGACCCAGACACTGGAAGGATACACGACTGCTGTGGGAAGACTCATGCTCGTGAATATCAGAAAAAATATCAGACCATGGCAGCTGGTAACCCATAGTATTTTGCCCTAATTGCACGGTGCATATCTGGTTACACTGTACACAGTACCTCCACATTTGAAGTGTAACACTCCTGGATGCAATCGACAGAAGCGAGCTAGACCTAATGGCTACTACAATTATTGCTCAACTTCATGTCGTGACAGTGGTAGCAGTGGTAAGTCACCAGTGATATTGTAAGCACTCTGTGGGATGCATAAGGTTAAAGCGTATTACATGCTTGCGTACTGGAATAAGAAAGGGGACCAGGTGCATAACACTGTGTGGTGTTACAACCTTCTCTTGGAGCGACAGTGATCTTTATGACACTTTAATCTTGCACTGTCACATGCACACACACTCACACACTTGCATACACAGCTAATGGCCCTCCCTGTTCTCTTTCCGGATGTTCGAGACCACGGTACATAAACCAGACTACCGGTGCTGTGATGGACTACTGTGGTAAGACACATGCTGCACTGGCCAAGCAGAGACGAGGTAGGCCAACATGACGTGTTACATGATGGTGTGTTGGAATGTGTGTGTGCTCGCAGGTGTACCCTCAGGATTCATTGGTGCCGCTGTACAGATGGATGGATGTATGTTCCTACTTCGTATCACCATCATAGAGTTTACTTAACTCCTTTTGCATTTTTCATAGATGTGCCTGTTGCCATGACTGAGCTGAACGCTGCATCACAAAGTTACAGAAATGTATTGTTAAAGTTCCAGAATGATTGGGTGAAAGGGTCTTGTCCAAGGGCAGACTGCATTTTTGAAATTTCCAGTAAAGGCTTAGAGAAACGGTGGAAGGATTACAGAAGTACACTGGCTCAAAGTGGCTCTTCCACTGCTGTGGAGGAACACTATCATGGTACCATCATCATGTGTGACCTAGCTGGCTCCAAGGTGGTGTGTAGTCATGTTAACTGTGGCATCTGCGGAATTAGTCAGAGAGGCTTTATAACAAAATACATTGGAAAGAACATCAGCTTTAAGAGGTTTGGTCACGGCTTCTACCTGGCTCCAAACTCCTCCAAGTGCCATGACTACACCCAAGGAATCCAAATCCACCGAGCCATGCTACTCTGTGATGTCCTTCCAGGGAATAAGCATGTGGTTACAACTGACCAGACCCACCTCACTGCTCCCCCACAGGGCTATGACAGCGTGTATGGTCAGCCAGGAAGCAGCCTGAACTATCCAGAGATAGTGCTGTATGACGAGGAGGCCATCTTGCCTCGTTACGTGATCATGTATCAAAAAGATGGCATTTGTAAGATTGCAAAATAGTAGCATATGTTTTAATAGTTTGCATATGATTATTGTAAAAGGACAGTTGACAGAATGGAACACTGCTCATCACCGTTTTTTGTAAAGTTATACTTAGAGTTTATATTTATATGTTTTTTTTTGTGATTAAAGGTCTTGCTCACCAGCAATGAAAGGTCCAACTGCCGCAATTTGGGTTATTTTGGGCATTCCATTGGTGACCAAGCATTCTTTTCTGCCAAGTTCATTTCAGGGAAGCTAAAGCTCTGTTGTTGCAGCTTGAAGAAGTGGGATCGGCTGATCTGCATGTTGCATTTTCGATTCTACGTCAGTGTGCAGATGGCTCACCTTGCTTGTGGTACTCCACCCTCCCAAGCTATGTCAGCCTTTAAGGCCTTTGATCTTGATATCCGCAGTTGTGTCTCACGTTGTGCTGCAGTTGACACAACTGATCAGTCCTGGCAACGGGCAGAGCTTGGTTTGAGTAGGGGTCCGGTGGCCTTGGTTTATGCTCTAATTCCTGTCACTCACCGGCAGCATACATTGCATCACTGAGCTCTTCTGTCTTTAGTATACGTCCTTTCAACAACACCTTAATGTTTAATCTCCAGGGAAAAATCCTTGTTTAAGGATGTCATTATCCTTAAATAAGGATCATCTTTTACATTGCATATTTTTGCTAACCAAGTAAGCAAGATAAAATAAATGCTATTAGTCAATTGCATACTGATTAGCCTCCATAACAAACTTTAAATGATGTCAATATGATCAATGTCCATGTGGTAAAACAGGGAGGAAGTGGCACATCCTTATTTAAGGATTGACACCATCCTTAATTAAGGATCACAACAGTAGAGATTATTGACCATAAAAACCACAATAGTTTTAAAACTTTTGATTTTCTCTGATAGCCAGTTGATCCAGCTATACTCACAACCTGATTCGTCGAAGAAATAACTTGTGGTTAATAAGTTATGCTTATTTACACCATAACGCTTAAAAATTAATATCAAGCATTTGCATAATGACGTGTACTGATGTAGATGTTTGCTTCTGCTCAAACGCCAGCATGGACGTACCCTAGCCTCACTGAAACCACGTGCACTGCATGTGAGTGCTCTGCCGCCGCTCCATCGAACGGTGTGCTTTCTAGTTCTATCATTGAGTACAGTACCATATACAATGGTGCATTGAATGGGAGGGGGGGGGGGGGGGGGGGGGGGGTCGGGAGATCTAGGAAGCTTTGCCATTTGCCAATTGGCATACGATATGTGTTCTTAGTGTAGCTTAGGTCCAATTAATTAGACTCGAGGAGACCACGCCATTGCCTAAGCCTACTGTTGCCGTCGCTGTCACTGTCATTTGACGAATCATGCAGTGCTGCCACTTTGGTCACCTGGGCCTACATGTATGTCATCCATCCGTACTGAGGAACTACATCCGTCGCTTTCTGTGGCTCCCTCGGTATCTAAGCAGGGTTACTTAGCTTGACGCTTTCGAGTGTATGCAATCGCTTCGATCTTTGGAAGTATACTGCATGGCCGGTACGTGAGCGTAGATTGTTGAAGCCGTGGATATTGTTCCACAGATCTATCTGTCAGTGTATATTCTACTCCTAGAGCTACCAGAAGCCTGTCCTTCCTTGCCATACGTCGCTTTGAGTTAATTTGCTCACTACTATATCGCCAGCGGCAAATGGCGGTTTCGCCGTATTTACACTGTAATACCGCAAGCCAAACCTGTTTTAATCGTGGCAGTATCACTGATCTGCATGATCTTGAATCTAGTGAATCACTAATATAAAACAAAGCATCAAGAGTACATCATTCTTTTAGAAAGTGGTCATCATCCTTATTTAAGGATGGCCATCCTTAAATAAGGATTGCGGGAGATTAAACATTAAACAAGCAATCAACCCCCTTGTTCCAACTTCTGATGCAATCTGTCAAAGATGTTTAAGGTGAAGGCAGGAAGCAACCTCATCCTTCACCATAGCCACTCCCGTGCGCCTCCAGTACCCAACTGGTCTGTGGGTAAACCAGTGGCCTTCGACCTATCCGATCTGTGACCTCACCGCTCAATTAAACATTTTGTTGGAAGTGGGACTCACAGCAGGTGCGGCCGCTCGAGGTACTGAGCAGAGGAAGCATGTGGTAAATGATGGAAAGTGCAGGGAGCTTTCGTGGGTCTGTGTTCCCACGGTTATTGAAGCTTATGGTGCTTGGGGTGCTGAATCCCTGGAGTCTTTGTCGCGTCTGGCCTCTCGCCTAGCAACCAGTTCCAACACTGAAGGCGCGCAAAGGCAGCTTCCTCAACAGGCTAAATGGCAGGCTAAATCTAAATCTAGTTCAAACAAATGCAACTGCTTCACTTACTAGATGAGTGGAGTGCATGGATATGGTGCAATGCATCAAAAAAGGTTTTTAATACAATACGAAGTAATGATTATGTCATTGCTACAAACCACATGGCATGCATTGGGATTCCTTTGTGGAACATATATTGGTTAACTACCCATGATGAAATAGTAAAGCACATGTATACATATTAGCCAATCTCTCTCATTTTTCCAGCCTAATTGTAAGCACGTAGTAATATAATTGGACTAGTGATAAAGGATGAGTATTCATTTCACTCCACAAGAAGTAGGTATTTCGTGCTCAGATACTGCATGCATAAAATAAGTTACATGAGTGTTAATTGGCTATTTCCGCTGATGGGGTTGGTATTCATATCTCCAGTCATCCAAAGTGGTGGCTGGGCCTTTTGGAGGCTCATGCCCTGGGAGCATTCTAGATCCCCGTGGCCATAACTCACAGCCATGCAAGTCGGCGTGCTGGTGATGCGCAACAACCTGCAGGGCTCCCTTTACAGCAACTGGAGTTTGGCCATAATTGCTGCTCAACCACCAACCATGGTGCTAAGCCAATATGCAGCATAACTAACTGTACCTGAACACTTTCAAAATATGGGAACTGTGTGCTGCAGATGGGCCAGACATGTTCTGTGCAGGAAATACACCTGGCACTCTACCCAGCTGAGATTCCAGCTGAATGTAATGGTACATGGCGACAAGCACTCGTGACCAAACGGCGTTCGTATTACACATATGTACCACCTGAAAGTACAGTTGACATTATCAGACTGACTTCTTCTCCTTGTCCAATAGCACACTCTTGTCAGCCATATTAGAAAATGTTTAACCCTTTAGCTCTTGAACTACAAGGCTACTCTCCTGTGCATGTCTTCTCCCTGTACCTCTTTTGAGTTGAAAATTTTTGAGTTGAAAATAGTTGAAGGTGTGCATTGGGCTATGTTTAGAGAATCAATGATAAGAAACAAAAGCTTAGATACAAAAACTGAAATTGTACAGCAAAATTATAGCGGCATTCCTTAAAAGGAGACTTGTGAACGATTACTGCAAGCCTCAAATTATTTATATTAATTACTACTATATTCACTTGGCTACTATTTTTTAATTATGAATATGGCAGTACTATCTCTATATGTATGCATTACACAACATATACCTTGTAGGCCGATATACTTCGGAGCCTATTTAATAGTAGTGCATGCAAAGAATTGGCAATATTTGCCCATGCATGTGGGTAATATTTATTACGGACCTTCCCAATCTGTTCTACGCTGGGTGGGATATGCAGTTGACGTGCATAGTGGTTTATTAATGTGAGTGAGCAAAGGATTACAATTGCAAAAAGAAAACACATAACTGCATGCGCACACACACAATTATCTGGAGGATTTATCATCCTCCAAGGGGTTTGCGGGTATAAATGTATCTTTAATTTTCCTTTCCACATCCTCATCTTTGTCATCTTTGTCCACCCTCTTATCTTTCCCAGATTTCCCCTCCTCTATCTCCCCATCATAATCTTCTTTTTCCACTTCCTCCTTTTCTTTCTCAATATCCTCATCCACTCTCTCTTCTTTTTTCATCTCTCCTATCTCCTCTTTTTTCATCTCTCCTATCTCCTCTTTTTTCATCCTTCCTATCTCCTCTTTTTTCATCTCTCCTATCTCCTCATCTTTCATCTCTCCTTTCTCATCTTCTTTGATCTTCAGTTTCTCTTTTTCTTTCATCTCCCATTTCTCCTCTTTATTTATCTCTCCTTTCTCCTCTTCTTTCATCTCCCCTTTCTCCACCTCATTCATCTTTGCCCCATTCTTCTCCACATCCGTTACCTTCTCTCCGTTGTTCACTTCCTCTTTTTCTTTCTCAACTTCCTCCTCTTTCTTCACTTCCTTTGCTTTAGCCACCTTTTCCACTTCCAGTTCAAGCATGTTCGTGCTGGTTTCTTTATCTCCACTTTCGTTCTGCAATTCCATCTGCTCAACTTCGTCTTCCATCCCTTCTTCCGTCTGTTCCACCAATTTGTCTTCTACCTGGTCCAACCCCTCTTCCATTTGCTCCCCTCCTGCATCCTCTTCCACAGAGAAAGGAGATGGAAGATATTGATCTTGAGATGATGAGTACATACAACCATTACACTGCCTTGGTCCTATGTTATCAATTGGATCACGAGTGGGCAATATTGAATGCAATGCCATATCGTCATGTCCACGATCATCACCACCACTGACACGTATACCTGCTGAACACGCAGGTGACCCACTTGTAAATCCTTGTAAATTCGTTAACATATCACGCACCTTCATCAGAAGCTTTCCAAGGTTGTTCTTACCACTCCCATCTCCCCCATCTCCCCAAAAGTGGTCATTAGATGTGTGTTCAACTAGTAGCCTGGTCCCTGTGCCCAGAAGAATTGCCTTAAGGTCGTCATGTTGTGTGAACTTGGCTATAAGGGCCTTCATCATTACATCACATTTCACCTTCTCCCAGTCACTCCGTTGCCAACGTGACACAGAAGGGTTCCTGGAGAGGTCAAAAGCTTCTCTGGGCCGATGCATTTGGCGGATCAACTCCACATATGGTGTGCCTACAAATTTTTGGGCCTGGAAGTAGTGTTCAGTTGTTCTCCACTTCCTGCTATCAAGGTCAATTATGCACTCATAAAAATTTGTGAACTGATAGTATGGATCATCCCTGTTGTAGAAGTAAATTGGGAGTTTGCTGTGTTGAGGATTTTTTCCTAATAGAGGAAGAGAAAAAAAGAAACGCAGGAAGTGGAGAAAAGAAGAAGGTAAAGGAATAAATACCATCATTACATCTGTTTACCTACACCACTGTTCTTGAGGGTTGCATTGCGACCAGCACAATTAAATGCTGCAACACTTTGCAATTTACTGTACTCGATTGCATGGGACTTCCCACAGAATTTAAATTGTTGGCCATTGTGTTCAACATAGCGAGGCTTGTTACAGTCTGGGTACACACATGTAGTATCTGAAATGAATACAATGCACTATAATGGAAACAATCAATGCAATGTAAGGATGACAATGAAATTGAAGCTTTCAATTCGTTCTCTGCTACATGCATGTTGTTATGCAACTGCATGTACAGCTGATGTAACTTTGGAGCTATTATGCGTTCGTGCATGAATCTGGATGTTTGTGTTGTATGAGTTGTTTTAAACCTGTTGGCTGGTGACATTGGTGGGCTGCGTGATGAGTCTCTCTGGCTGGGACCTCTATACGTAAATGTCACCATGGGAACGCTTCTATTTAACACTACGCATAATGTAATGATTACGTATGTCAGTTTTATGCTTTATTCATACATCTGATACTTGAAGATGTCCTTCCAGGAGATTCTAAAGCGATTGGTATAATTGGCGCTCTTTAAAACCATTCCTCTCCGGAGTTATTAGAAGAAGAAGACGACGATGGCGGATAAGAATTGGCCTGAGGACGAGGTAAAACATGAACTTTTTGTTCTCTTAAAGCAAACAGTTTGAAGACTGGAACAAAACATTAAAATGACCGCCTTTGCCTTCTGGATCGATAGGAACAAAAAACTAAACTATCCGTTTCTTACTATGATAGTTATACGCTGGTCGCGTTTTTAATGATATTCACGACCAGGGTCAATTCCTATATAGGACAGTTCCTGATGATTAATGTTGCAAAGCAATGCCGTCAAAATTTAATGCATTTTCAGGAGTAGTGAAACTTTTAGGTAGCAAAATTCCATCAATTATTTAATTTTATTGTCGTAAATAAACTCAATTTGAATAACCCGACATAATGGTTAGTGTTATAGGGTAATTTAGGTATTGTGGTTGAATTTGTGGTAAAGAAACATTAAGTACCTTGACCCCATGTCCTTGTGTGCAACATGTATGACTTTTTCAGAAATGTCACTAAAGGCAAGCCCTACTAGTTCCTGCTGTCATCAGACCATACGAGAGTAGAATGATATAGTTGTTATAATATTCTGAAGCATGATAATAAATAAATTAAAAACTTCTCTACAAGAAAGTTGGTGGTATAAAGGAATGGAAGGCTTTAAAAAGCATGCAGGGAAACAAGGTTTACTTACTGACTGGGAAGGAAAAAATGAAATAGATTGATTACCATGTGCATGTCACATTTCTATAACTGTATGTGCTAATATAGGTCATGTTCGTTTTTCCTTCTCAGTCAGTAAACCTTGTTTCCTTGCACGCTATTTACACCACTATATACCACCGACTTTCTCATAGAGAAGTTCATATCACTTGTCTGTAACAAGGATTCCAGCATCAATGCAGCAGTTTGTGCTTAAAAGAAGAAACACCTTTATATATTAAATTGATATGAGTGCAAGATAAAAGAGCAAATTTCAAGTACAGATGATGTGACAGCTGGCAACTAAATTGTGTGACAAGGTTGTGTAGCCAAACACTTCAGTTCTAGTGCAGTTAGCAAGTATTACACAATCAGTCACATCTTGCAGGTGCTAGCATACAATTTCATGCTCCCATGACTAAAAAAAAGGCTTTTAAGTATCATGATTCTGTTATATGTGGCATTGCACTAATGATATTATGGTATTCACTCAAATGAATAATCATGAGAATGTTTCAGATGTTCTAAATAGCAACACATCAAAATGCGCATGCACCACGTCAGTGTCTTTGCCACTAGAATCAAGAACTGCCAACATATACTAAGTAGTACATGGCACTTGTAATTTCCACTCTTTGTAACTTTTAATATACAGAATGGGCCAACATATGAGTATTGGTCAAAGTATCAATGAGCACTGACTTAGCACTAATAGCAGTACGCAAAACATGTACATTTATTTATAAACGCTACTGGTTACTGAATGTTTTCTTTGTACCAGAAGGGGGGATTCTATGTGGCAGAAGAGAGATTTATAGTGCTAGAATTCTCCCCCCCACCTTGGCACCTTGGGTCCCTTTTGTTTATTCTAAATTTAGATTAGCTGACCTATCAGATTGCACGGAACACATTTGCTACAGTCTAATTCATGCCTTTGATCAATGTGCTGCATGCTGGAGGATAGACTTATATGTGTGTCTGTACAGTTTGGTCAAAGATGAGAATAATGCTCATACATGTACATGTAACTATTGCACAACGTACAGTGATTGTATTGCATTTTGCATGTTGAATTGCATCAACTAAAGACCCATGCTGCGTATGTTGGCATCCAGTACACAACACATATCTGCAGTCTGAACTGATTTATTAGTTAATTGGCGATACACACCACTACATGTACATGTACTTGCACGACATTTTCATGGAACCATGTGATAAATTACAAGATTGGTTTCAATAACACATGCTAGCTACAGTAACTTACTCCTCTGTACAGTTAACTTCACAAATCCATCAGCATGTGATCGTCCACAAAAATCAAAAATTTTATTAGACTTATCCACATAGCACGACTTATGGCAATCTGGGTACCCGCATACTGGCCGACCTTGGAAGAAAAAATATTTACAGTATTATAAAATGATAACCAATAATAGTACATGCACCTTTATACGGTGAGTCCAAAAAAAAATTAAAATTATATTCAAATGGAAATGATGACTTTAAGCAATTGTTCATAATACAGGGGCATGTCACCATCCTTTTATGTCTCTCTCCTCTCTCCGCTAATATAATCACCAACTGTAACTATACATACATGAATAATTAATTGCTCTGACATTGATCATCAATATCTTGATTTTAAGTAAAATTCAATGATCTGCAGAATTCTACAGCAACAGGACTCTTTCGGGTATGTTGCAATTTTGACGCTGGAGAAACGCTCCATCGTTCAGTTTTGTTTTATGGGTTTTTAATCCCAAAGGGTTTTATGGAACATTACCTATGCTTATATAATGCCGCAAAATGATACAATTAATAATCATGTACGTAGTTTTGCGCTCACAATTCGCATCTTTTGCTGACCCATCATATTAGAACGGTCCTATGGTGTGAAATATCAATAAAATATGCCCTTCCAGACTATAACAGATAGTCTGGTACACGTAGCTGACCAGTCTCTTAATAAAATACCATACTTTCTTTTTTCAGGTGCAGAGCGAGCGTTTTAAGCGATCAAAACATACTGGCAGTCATAATTCTATGGGATTATTCTGTTTGCTGTTATTTTTATGTGTATATATGCGCGCATGTGGAAAGATATATTACATTCGATTATTGGACATGGTGGCAGTGGTTTCGAAATGGCAGACAGCCGTTGGGTACCCCCCACAGCTGTTTGACTTCTGAAAACCTGACGAATGGCCTTGGTGGTTGAGATGTTTCGAGCAGTACCATGTGTCATCTGGTATTTCATCAGAAGATGAAAAGAAGCAGTTATATTGCCTGGACGAGGTAGCAGGAGATGTATTTGCAGCGTCGGATGTCACTGACAAGACAAAAAGAAGTACACAGAAGCAGTCAATACGTTCTAAAAGTTTTTCAAGGTTAGAAAGAATCCTATTTTCGAACGCGCACGGTGAAATAGCAGGGACCAAATGGAGGGTGAGTCAGTGGAACAGTATTATTTAGTGTTACACGCTCTGGCGAGAAACTGTGACTATGGACAACTCCACGACGAATTAATCCGTGACAGAATAGTAATAGGAATTGCACTGTTCAAAGGACTACAGTTGGATCCTGGGTTAACATTGGAGAAAGCGGCATGGATGGTGTGTCAATCCGAATCTGTAGGGGAGCAACAATGGGTTCTCAAAGGACAGAAGGATGGTGATAAGGAAGGTATGGTTGCAGACCTGCATTGGAGGAATTAAGGTAGCACAGCAAGAGAATCAATTCATCTTCATCAGGTGTGCAAATCAACATGAAATAGGGAAGTGTCCAGCATTTAAAAGGAACTCCAAACCATGCTTTCTGTTTGCATGTACCCATTCTATTCATGAACAGGTGCAAACCGAGTTGGACCCAATGGAAGCTCTTGGTGTTATTTCCAAAGTGCTAGGATGAGAAACATAATGGAGCCATCCGCATTTGTGTCAATCTCAAGATGTTGAATGAATGCACTCAAAGAGTGGATGAGATTCTCGCCCAACTATCTGGATTAAGGAGCTTGATGCCAATAGTGGCTATTGACAAATTCCTCTTGCTCCATCATCTCGTTTGCTGACTCTGTTTGTCACCTCATTTGGACGTTACGATTTCAATAAACTTCCCCTAGTGCCCCAGAACTTTTCCAAAAGAGAATGAATGATATTCTAAGTGGGTTGAAAAGGAACTTTGTGCTTAATGAATGACACTGATATGGCAAGACTCAGATAGAACATGATCAGGGATGGGCTGATGCCCTCAAAAGAATTTAGTCAGTGGGGGTAGTAAAGCTGAACAAAGACAAATGTGTCTTCAGCACTTGTACATTGACATTTATTTTCTAGATGTGGATGGAATCAGTGCAGATCCTGGAAAAACTTCAGCTATAAGAGTGATGGTCCGACCAAACAATGTTTCTGAATCGAGGTTTACGGAAATGTTCAGCCAGTTAGGAAAGTTTTACCCAAACCTTGCATCAATCACCCAACCACTGAGACAGCATTTGAGAAGAAAAAAAGCCTGCACGGACATGGGGCCCAGATAAGGAAGAATCCTTTAAAAGCAGAACTGACTAAGCCCAACCAACATCCTTACTCTATATGATCCTGGTTCGGATACCAAGCTGTCAGCTGATGCTTTCTCTAACTGACTAACAGCAGTCCTCCTTCAAACGCACCAAGATGGGTGGAAGCCAGTTACATACGCTTCTCGTTCATTGACTGAAACAAAATCACAGTATGCCCAGATAGAAAAGGAAGCATTGGCTACAACCTGGTCTTGTGAGAAATATTTGTATGTATTTGTTTCAGTCAATGAATGAGAAGCATATAGAACTGCTTTGATAAACAAATATTGTAACAGTTAGAGATGGACTACAAACCACTTGGATTCCTCCACGGGTGTTACAATTTTGCCTGAGGTTAAGCACTTTCTCCATTGTGCATGAACCAGGTAAGTATATGTACACTGCTGACACCCTTTCCCGAGCCCCGGGTGGAGTCCCCACTGACAATTGTATTGAATTCCAGAAATAAGTAGAGAGCCTTATTGCTGCTGTTATAGAAACTCTCTAACAGCAGCTAACAGCAACTCGACAAATATCACCATGCTCAAGCCGCTGATACCGAAACAGGAGCCCTGATACAAGAAAGCAGTAATTTTGGCCTGCCAAATTATTGCAAATTTGGCTGGCCAGTGAAAAACAAACTTCCACTTAACTTGAAACCTTACTGGATGGTGAGGAGAAAGCTGGCACTGCATGATGATCTGCTACTCTATGGAAGCCGTATTGTGATCTCCCAGAGCTTGCGTCAAGAGACAATGCTGAAGATTTACCAGAGTCGACTTAGTGCTGAATCAGCTGTGTGGTGGTCTGGTGACTCAAATGAAGTTGGAAATTTCGTCCAACAGTGTCGCACATGCTCTCAGATATGTACCCCTCCTGAGGAGCCAATGATTGCAACTGAACTACCTGATTATCCGTGGCAAAAAATTGGAGCCGATCTATTTGAGCTTGAAGGCGTCAAGTATATGACTACTTTTCCCGTTATATAGAAGTTATTAAGCTTACGTCTACTACCGCAACTACAATTACCTCTGTGCTAAAAATCATCTATTCTAGACATGGCATCCCTGAAAGACTTATAATGGTCCACAGTCTGCTTTAAAAGAAATGAAGTTGTTTTCAAAATCATATGGGTTTGCACAGGTCATGAGCACCCAGCATTATCCTCAGAGTAATGGTCAGGGCTAGAGGACAGTAAACAGACTGCAAAGCAGCATCTGAGAACTGGGATGACTCTGCCTTAAGTCTGCTGGGTTATAGAACAACTGCTATGCCCTGGTGTGGGTATAGTCCAGCAGAGCTGTTGATGGGATGTAGGCTCAGAACTCAAATTCCACAATTACCCAAACAGCCAACAGGTCTCATTTAGGATCATTGAAAGCACAGCATGAAAGATACAAAAAGGATATACCTATGATGTAAGTCATCGGTCACATGGGAGAGCAGACTTGAGTGATGGTTCTGAGGTGTGGGTGACAGGAGGCAGTGATAGTGGTCCAGTTCCAGGTCAGGTGATGATGTCAGCAGATACTCCCAGATCTTACATCATCAGTACTCCATCTGGGCAAGTTAGAAGAAATAGCCGACAAACGGTACCAATATCAGAAGAGAAGAGAGTCAAGATGCCAAACACCAGCCATCTCAAGATGCTGAACAAAATGTTGTCCCAGAGCTACCTGCTCCTACTCTGGTCCGGGACCCAATAATGACCAGGTCAAAAACAGGAAACAAAATTGCCTGCCCGGTGCGATATTGAGAGAACTAATGACTGGGGGAGGGGGGGGGGGGGGGGGTGCGATAATTTTGTTTGCTGTTCTTTTTATGTGAATGCACATGTGTGAGAATATATATTGGACAAATTGAACAACAGCTCACCAAGAAACACAATCACAGAGCTAGATACTAATAAAGGCTCCCTCCGACACTTTTTGCGAGGTGTCGGAGTATCTATGGCTCACGTGATTTGTTTTCTCTACAGTATAAATAAACTGGAAGCTATATACCATATTCTTTTTCGCGCACAAACAATGATGTTGCGCTCTGATTGCCAACATTTGTTAGTTGACCATCAGCTAAAGGGCTGGCTGTTTCGTCCTACTCTCATCCCTTACACTCAATGCAATACACAGTAATATACGTAGACACACGCACCTTTAGATTTCCTGAACGATGTCCAATGTTCATTGCTGCAATGCTGAGAGCAAAACACCTCCTCAAAGTCTCTTGTGTTCTTCCCACAACGAAGGCAATGACTGTTTGGGGGAGCTGCGCGTTTACATCTCTTGCCTGCCATCAGTTCTCGTCCCCAGACAAAAATTTAATGACAACGGAAATTGTCAACCACTGTAACCAATAATTTGATAAATTAGTTCATTGAGTACGATGAGATGAATACACTGTCTCGTGGTCAACATCTACTTGTTACAGACGCCGCGAAGACTGCAGTGCATTCAAAATTACTACCCTGGAATTGTGCAATATGCCAATTCAATTAAGTTGTGGTTTAAATATTGAACTGTGGTTTATTCCGTATTAAATATTACATGTACATATACATAAAATGACGCACGAAATCGTCTGGTTATACAGTAACCATTGTGTACATGAAAACTGCTTTCTTATAGCTGAAAAGCATAATGAACATAATGCAGATTCATTATGTTCTTGCTTTTAATTTGATTGCTGAACATCTTTAACTAGCGTTCTGCAATAACATGCCTATATGTACATCTTCATGCATTCATCCTTTTTGACTCTTCCACAGACATATGTGTGTCCTGGTGCAGCCCTCCTCCCCCAATGCACCGGCCCATAAGCCCCCTCCATTTTTTTTTGAAAATGTGATACTATTGGCATCTGGTTTAAATTTACATTTCTTCTCATTATTCATTGTACAAAAGTATAGCACAAATGTAAAAAATTGAATTAAATAAAAACCAAATAATTGTCAGTGAGATTTGTCTTAAAGAATGAAGCCAGGTGATTGTCAGGTGCTGCTCTCATTAGAATAACTCAGAGCTGCCTCTATGGGTATGACTAATATATTTTATGACCAATATTGCCTTAAGTGCATGTCTACAAGGGGTTAATGGGCAAGGGCGGGGGGGGGGGGGGGGAAACAGCTGATTGCTATGATTACGTAATGCCATCCACTTTATTAAGTTCATTTGTAGACTACCAATTAACAGGCAGGCATCAAGTTGAAAGCCTAAATGCAAACTGCTGTTTAGAGACACTGAAAAAATTGTTTACATTTCTTAATGGACATCATGTTATTAATAAGTTTGATCATGTGTAACCAGCAGCTACATTGTGAGTAAGGGACGGCTGAAAACACATTCATACATCCCTTGCATGCACAGCAAAATCTGATTTCTGCAGGGCACAAGAGGTGGTCGGGTATGAATAAATACACGCATGGAAGTGTATATCTCAATCTGCATAAACATTAAAGAACACAAGAAGCATTTTGTCCATAAGCTTACTATATACATGCATGCAGATATGATGAGCAATTTCACATGAATGACAAAATATCGAACTGGTGGGTTTGGCTATTTGAGTGGGTGGTGGGTGAGAGTGAAGGAAGGGCCCCTTGAATAGGAGAATAGAAGGATTGAGACGGTGGGAGAAAACTTTAACATTGCCGCAAATGCAGTTCTTTGGTTTGCTGCGCTAAGTCCTTCTGAAGCTTGTCCCTCTCCAACGGCAACAGGTGGGCGTCTCTACACTGGGGACTGCAGTAGTCGAACGGTCCGTACGACGGGTCTGTATGGACCGGATTGGAGCAACCAGACCTCTTACACGTCAGTTGGCCTTGTCGCTGAGCTTCAGCCGAATGATACGCACCGTGTCCGGATCCGGATCCGTACGGTTTATAACCGCTGCTTGTAGTCCCGCTCGATACGTGCGAGAAGTCACCAGCTCTGGTAGGAGCCGCCTGGGGAGACCACTGACTGCCTACGAGCGACACACCGGATCCTTGACGCGCATGCGAAACATATAGGGAAAGTTTTAGCCTAAATAGTTATATATAAACCTACCAGAGGTAAATCTGGAGACAGTGGGGAGGGCGTTTGGACTCATGTTCTGGTGCACTCCAGGTGGATGGTGACAAACAACGCATAGCAGACCGTTCGCAGGAGGACTGTAGCCATCGCAGTTGTCACATTTGTTACAGCGACCTCTACACACACCCTGTACGTCCATCATTTTATAATTAAGGTCACGTGACGAAAAGTTTTAATAACATGATACCTAAGCACAACACATAATCTAGTACATATATAAGATTTCAATTTGACATGAGTTCTCCCTCATCATGGGGGTGTTAAGCCTTGCATAGAGTTCAAAGGGTGTCGTGGATTTGGGCACACAGCCATGGACAGCAAGCCAGATGAAAAGTGCTCCCCAATGCACCGACCCATAAGGCACCACCACATGAGGAGGAATGGACATCCCGCACACTTTCAGCAGTGTACCTTCCGGTTCAGCTGCCTCACGGGGGAGGGTCGTATCCCCTCATACACAGGCATTGCATATAGTTTATGGTCTGCTATATGCAAGTTGATCATAAATGAGCAAACCACTGTGAGTTTTGCGATATAAAAATAAATGATGTACATATGTTGTAACCATATGTGCAATACCAAAACCAATATAGCAGCAGGAAGTATACAAAAATAGATTGATATTCATGCAAAAGTGATCACAAATCGTGGGAGATCATGTACAGGGTCCTTCATCACTATAATGCTTCCATGATGGGTGTGGTCTGATCCAACCACACCACAAAGCAGTTCATTGAGCAACATCTTTTTCCCACTCTTGCAGTAACCCATGGAGACATCAGGAGTTGTGGCAAAGTACTCCCCTGGACCATACGACTGACCACTTCTCCTGCTTGGGTCATAGCCGTTCTTGCATATGCTAGGTATGTTCCCTTCTGCCGTACCATGGAAGGCCAGACATGTCTTCCTCTTATCCTTTGACATGGTCAGTGCCTTGGCCTTAAACCTCTCATACAGAGAGCCTCCAGGCTTGGCCTCATCGTTCTCCTCGAGCTTCACCACCTTCAGGTTGGGGAACTGGCTGAGGAAGGCATCCACCTTGCTGCGAGGTGTGAGCAGTTGGCTGTCCCCCTGCCTGGCATGGTCCAAGCAGCAGTAGCTGTGGACCTTTGTCCCCTCCCTTCTCTTGGGACGTGTACAGCCTTCCAACTCACATCTGTCGTCCTCACTTGCTGCTGTAGCTGAAAGGCAAAGCATCTTTGTACCTACATGTAGTATGAACGTCTGTGCCCACATTTCCCTTTGTGATTCTCTTAGACTGTACTATTTAGTTTATCTCCACCCCTCCCCGTCATATCCTTCCATTCTACTTTGCCCCTAATCCTATTATAGTGGTACGTGCAGTTATGGTCAACTTACGGACAATACCCATGGCTTTGCCTTGTTGTGCATGGGTCCTCCCACAGTACAAATGGACTGTACCATCGGGTTCAGTGAACCTGGCCTTGTTGCATCCTGGGAGGATACATATGGTACTGTCCTTGGGGGTAGAAGAATCAGCTCCGGGAGGAGGCGGGGCTGTAATGCAATGGAGGAATGACATTGTGCATACATCCTGATTGATTAGTCACCCGATGTTATGAACATGCTTCAACCCCTTTCATTGGTTCCCACCAACAGGGAGTAAAAAAAGGGGCTCCCACCATCCTCCCTATGCCTAAATTTAAAAAGTCATAAGTTGTAATTCAAACAGTTTTGGCCATATTCCAGACATGCCGGCAGAGATACAGGTATAGCAGGTGTCTTGGAATCAATATTGAAATGCATCAACTGATTTTGGGATTATTTGCAAAAAGTACGTATTGCCTTATAAGCCATTTGTGTACATGTGTATGTCCATTTATTAATAATGGTTATATCATTACTATTAATTGATTTAGGTGAGCATTGCTTCAGAGATTGTACATGTTTTAGCAATTTGCACTGGAAATGGAGGTTTAGTAAATTCTGTGCTTGAATAAATGATAAATCAATGCAATTTCAAACTTGAATATTCGGGTATTCGACACATGGATAAATCGGGTGACCTTTGTATGTTATGCTGCTAATGATGACAAGTGCCAGGAATTGTGACGGTTTTGTATCCCACTGGCCGTACAAATGTTAGCTAGTGTAAGTGTAGAAATTTAGGTATCTGTGTATAGTTGGTGCATAAATTTATATTGTACATTGTGTAATATTATAAGGATAAAAAATTCCCTAAATATAAAACATATGTAATTTGATGTCTCCGCTTTCTCTCAAACTCTTTCACCCCCCTCTCACCTTGTAATCCCCTCTGCATCCCCTGCTGTGCATGGGTCTTTCCACAGTAGTTCATGAAGGGCCAGCAGGGGTTGGAGCACTCTGGTAGGAGGCAATGAGTGACTCCCTTCACCATGTTTGCTGCAGGCTCTGTGGGGAGAGTGGAAGGTGATACCAAGTGATTTCTCTGGCCAAGTAACCACACATGCATATGTTTGCATGTGTCAGCTTGCCACTCACGTTGCTGTATGGCCTGCCTTCTCTGGTGCTCCATCGCATGAGTGAACCCACAACACTCGTGCACCTTCCCACTTGGGTCCACAAAGCATGGCCTTGTGCACTCTTGTATGGCACACTTGACAACTCCAGCGGGGAGGAGGGGGGAGGGGTTGGGGAGGGAGTTGGGGTGATGAGAAGCGGTAGAGAATGACGGCAGAGAATGGGAGGTGAGATGAGAGAAGCCAGGAAAGGACATCTGTGCAGCTCCTGTGTGCCAAAGGTGAGATACACCATTCACTGTAGTGGAGAGGCTATTGGATGCTGTGGCGAAAGCTAGTTTTACATGCTTACTTGCTGCTATACATGCGTATTCACGTCACACACACACCACACACACACACGCACACACGCACACGCACACACGCACACACACACACACACACACACACACACACACATACACACACACACACACACACACATACACACACACACACACACACACATACACACACACACACACACACACACACACACACACACACACACACACACACAACGCACGAGCACAATGTCCCACCTACTCCTACTCCAGCTGCTCCATTCAGACTAACTGCAGACATAGCGACCAGTATCTGGGCGTCCAAATGGGCGTGGCATCTATCCTCCTGTACCCCCGTGTTAAGGTCAAAGCCCACCGGCTGACTGCAGCCTGGGTACGAGCACGTCTCGCAGGAGGTTAAGGCGGTAGTCGTAGCAGAGCGCCGTACAGGGGGGCCAGCCGATGCAGGGCGGCGGAGCGGCAAAGGTCCCGCGGCACTCGCGACACGACCGATCGCCACGGCGCCCTTCACCTCGTGGTCCTTCGGAGTATGCCCGCACACGCACCTCACGGAGCCTCCTTGTCCCGTATCGTACTCTTCGCAGTCGCTGCACTTGTCACATTTCCCGCGTTCGACCCCCTGTATGTCCTTCATCTTTATATATGCGCTACAGTAACCTATCGGTCGATACTAGTACTAGTAATCGCGGTGAAATTTTAATTATAAAATTTCCATCGATGGAGGATTATTAACAAGTTTGCCTAGATTATGATATCACGACGACCAGGATTGTACCATCTCATTCATCCCATCTTCAACGTCCCTTGCGCTACGAACGGTAAATTGGTGTTGTAAATAAATATAGACAATGGATGCACTGACTGTCATGCAATGATACAGCTACAACAACTGAAACAAGTTTCGCTTTTATTTTGAGCACCCCCTGTCATGCCCCCTGTCATGCCCCCTGTCATGGGGCTGCGTTCATCGGCCGCAGCAGTGTCACCGATCTTTCGTCGCGAAGCCAGCTCGACTCGAACCTCCATCAGCAGCTGTCCCAGGTGGTTCTGACCACGCCCATCTCCTCCATCCCCCCAGTAGCTGTCATTAGAGGTGTGTTCGATCAGCTGTCTACTTCCCGTCTTCATCAGCATGTCCCTCAGGTCACTGTGTTGGGAGAACTTGGCCAGAAGAGCCTTGTGCATCACATCCAGTTTGACCTTCTCCCAGTCGTCCCGCAGCCATTGGGACGCCTGTGGCTGTCTGGAGAGATCAAAGGCCTCTCTTGCCCGAGGCAGGTTACGTATACGCTCCTCGTATGGCGTTCCAACGAACTTCTGCGCTTGAAAGTAGTGTTCTGATGTCGGCCATGTTTTTCCGTCAACAACGATGGGAAATTCAGCAAAGTTAGTGAACTCGAAGTAAGGTTTGCCTCGTTCATAGAACCTGATGGGGTAGATCTCAGTAGTATTATAGTCCATTCGGTACGTGTACTATCTGGGTGTATAACAGCGTATAAATTAGGAAGCTGCATAAGGCGTATATAGCCAAACCCTTTCCGCATTGCAACTAATGATCTCTGGTGTATTCATCGACGACCAAACCTCAGTGCATGTACGTCTGTTGCACCACACTATCCTAACCGTGTAAAAAGGGTGTTATACTAGCGCATAACATATGCATAACGGTGTGTGTGTGGAGCAGCACGATACACAGTTTTAACAGATATAATATAATATATATATAGTACAGTTTATGTCCACTCATTTCTCCATACATCAGTGATCTATTTATTTTCTACACGAACGAGCAGGGAAGCTAGGTATAACTGTTCGTAATATTGCAGGTTGGTTGTGATTCCGTTGATCTAAAAGAATCCTCCATAATATATAAAAGTTCGTATTTAGGTACCCATAGTACCAGTAATATTAAAATTGTTAAGCAAAGAGCAGCTTCTCGTCTTTATTGTATGGCAATACCATAATGAGCCTGCGTGGTTCAGAATAGCAGCACTTATTAAGGATGTTCTCGGGATGACGGCAGTATAGTGAAGTGTGCATGGGGTTGTTCGAGTTGTTCTAACATGGTAAATGGTTAAGGTTATAAAAAACCATGTGAGATTGGGTTCCTGCATGGTTTTGCTATTGAAATTGGTTGTTGGACTTCAGCTGAAATAGATAAGCTCAGGTTGAATAATTAAATTCGTTACCGTGCAACGTTGCGAATAATAATGCTAATATTCGTTTATACCAGGCTGTCTTTAAATTTCTGATAAAGCAACCTGGGTTCAATGACTGCGGTCTGATTGAATTGCATGCACAGTTGCAACAGCTACACTGATATATAACATTGCCCCAAATAATTGTACTCCTTTGCATGGGCATATATTTACATGTCACATACGGATGTGGACAAAGGCATGTCCCAACAGAACGATACACAATTTAAAAGGACAACTCGGTTCTCCATATTTAGATATAGATGTAATTATTTACTACAAGGAAGGTATAGTTGTTTTAAAATCAATTGCAGGTTGGTTGTGATTCAGTTTATCTACAAGTTCATATTTAGGTACCAGTACTAAATTGTTTTAAGGAAAGAACAGCTTCTCGTGACTTTCGACAGCTCCTCTACACATGGGACATCGATGATGAGATTCCCCGATTGTAAGCCAACAATTCTCACAAAGACAAACGTGTTTACACGGATCAAGCTTAATTTGAACATGGTGATCCTGACACACAACACACATAAATCCACCACCAGGGCTGACAGAAGGGAACACCACTGATTCAAGAAGTGGGGACTGCGGTTGTTCTTGTTGCAGCTCAATTGCTGATGCATTGTTACTTGGTGTTGTCATGCTCGCTGTATCTTTCAGCTTTGTTGCCAATAGCAATGCCCAAGCGCCCATGAGGTAAGCGCTGTTGTGCTTAACACTCAGAATCACGTGATACAGCCCCTCGTTTGCAACAGAAAGAGGCTGTTCTAGTTCTATCATCCTCGCTAGCAAAAGTGAGTTCATTTTAGGAACTTGGCCTGGGTGACTAGCTTCTACAACGACAATGCAGTCCTCATGTCTATGCAACAGAGGACCGTTTGCAATTGCAAAGAATGCTTCGTTTGGACGAACAACTAAGACCTTATCAGATGTAATCATAGATTCGTCACAAGATAGCCTAACCGTGAAATCATGCGTGGGATGTCTGTTGAAGACTTCAAGTTGGCACGTGCCCAACTCGACGTCCGATCCCAGGATGACAACCGAGTATGTACCGGCCACTCTCGGACACGACAACCGTCCTTCGCACATCACTGAGGACGTGTCGAGGGGTGCAGAGCCGATCCTGATTGTGTCCGCTCTCAGTGTAAGCGTCAGAGATGGTGACTCGACGAGAAGTGTTACGGACACTTTGACCTGTGCTCTTTGACCTGTAGCGGTAGGCATAGCCGTTATAGATAAAACTGGATTCTGCAGCGTAAATCTGAATTCACCCATCGTCCTACCCGGCAGAAGGTAACCGCCTTCCTCGAAGTACGTGACTTTGTACTCTCCAAGTCCTCGCGACGGGTTGAAGTTACATTCGGATTTAGGAGTACTAAGAGTGTCGCAACACCACTCCCATTTCAAACTTGTATTGTTGTACGATAAGGACACGTAGTCCCACCTCTTCACACCACCGGGTCTGGAGAAGTGGATCTTTATCGGGAAGCCCAAATAAGGCTGTGAAAGGAGGCCTAGAGTAACCGCCATACTGTTAACATATCTTGCTTAGAAACGAGATCACGTGTGATGTACGCCCACACAGTCAATTACGTAAGCATGTGTCGCGTTCAAGTGATACGCTAACAAATTCGACGTCGTTCTGGAGGTATGCTAGTGCCACCAATCAATCACTGCTGCATTGCACCATTGGTGTAAGCAAATCTTGTTACTTATGATTGTTGGTTTTTGGAATTTTTGTCCATAAAAGTTACCCAATATCCATGTTTTTGATTTAACGCGTACAGCAACTCGCTTTATTTTAGTTATCCAAATTTAATTATACTTTTCTGTCTCCGCCCGCGTCATTACAACCCCCCCCCCCCCCCCCCCCCCCCCCCACCACCAAGCGCACATTATTCTAATTATCGAAGCAATTTACAGACATCGTTGGGGGCGGATCACACACCCAATAATGCCATATATATTAGTATCCATGATTATACCTTAACGTGAATTCTTGTGCAAATTGCGTTGGAGACATTGCATACGCTAAAGCTGTACATAACATATTCGTGTAGGTGATGAAGAGACATACGTCATGCACATGAACGTAGAATTTTTTTAAAGTGAATAATGGATAATAGCCGCCCGCCTGCACGGGGAGTCAAAAAAACATCCGGAGGGGAAACTATTTTCACATTAGGAATGACCTACTGAAGTATTTGGCAATGGGATCGAGCATTTCTTATACACTACTATATTATAACATTAGTGACTCGGACCAAAACTAATATCAGGTTGCTCGGCATAAGGTTTCACTTTCATTTACTTATTTGCCTAACCCTCTGGGGCACCCCATCCCTCACCTTTGCAGTGATTGTGAATCAAATGTGGACTCACTTTGCACCCATAGGCTCTGCTGTCGTTTTAGCGCTGGTTGCCACTACTGCCATGCATACTAAATGATATTCTGCACAGGCATTGTCTTCTGCCCATGTTCCATCTCAGCTAGAGCCCACTGATCTTGATCGTGAAGATGATATGCGTCCTGATGGAATCACCATGGCTCCTTGTTCAAATAGTAGATTATTGGTTCGCATGGGATACAACCTGTGTAAACACCTTCGCCCCTTCCCATCCATCCATCACAACTTCTGATGTATGTGCGGGAGCAGACCAGGCGGAATAGACCAAGGTTCAGAAATACAGCTACCTCACCTCGCATGTATACCATTCGTTCAGACCTGTTGCATTTGAAACTACAGCATGGAGTCTGCGGCCCTGGGTCCATGTCATTCTTGTCAGCGCTAGCTAGGGTCGCCGCATTGCGAACACCACTGGTAACAATTAAAATTAATGCTCTCTGGCATGACTCCTGCAAACGTTTTCTCATTTAATAGAGGGGAAAGCTGTTTTTATTAACTTCCAACCACCTCGCCTTCGGGTAATGTGTGATTTAACACCGTGGCTTTATTGGTGTGTTTAACTCTTGTATTCCTACAATAACCTTTTCATTTATTGATGATTTGATTTCGAATCCATACTAATTTAGAATTGAAGTACACAAAAGGAAATTAGAACCGTACAAATTTGCTTGTGTGACATTTACAAATCAATAGTACAGCTGCTGCTTCTCATCTATTCGGGCCACGCCCAACAATTAAGGTGGATCCCATTATCATCCCATTTCTCACACCATCTGTATCCGCACTCGGTTGTCGCAACTGCAATCCAGCGCTCCCACCCGGCAACTCTCCATGTCATTAATGCATGAATGCAATTACACGCGCGGGGCGTAGAGCATGTGATGAAAAGAGAACATAGCAAAGAAGAACTTTTTAAAAGGTGCATTCTCTGCTTGGTGAGGTGTTGGAGATGTTTCTGTACAGGAGCGCTAGCACGCGCATATGCTGCATGTCCTATTCAAAATGCGCAACTTCTCGGCTATATGAATAGGATCGTGCAGAACGGTTGTCTCCTTTGACGATTGTACATAGATAGATGGAATATAGTTTATAATGCTACCTGCCTACTTGTTATTAAACCTGCAGTTTATGGATGGCTCGGTACGAAAGGGATTTTTTCTTTTTTGAGGATATTAATACCTGAATGTATACAGTGTCCAGTTGGCAGTTGTTCATTTCATTGAAATAAGGCACTTGACAAAAAATAAATCAAACTAACATTCATGCGTAACTATATGAACCAGTGTGAAGAGCATAATTAATGGTTTTCAAAACTGGTTTTATGTTTTCTGTAGCTTTATCCTAACTGGAGAAACGGACCGTTATAAGTATTGAAAAGAGAATATATGCAGATCATTGCGGTAGGATTTATCTGAACCTGCGGCAGCAGGTTCAATATAGGATTGATTGAGGGTTGATGAATGTCATTAATAAAACTTAACTAGCGTCTGGAGGGACAACGGAGAAACGGATCGCTTATCTCTTTATCGCGGCGGAATGAGAGCACAACGATGTACAGTTCTACGTTTGTTCCGTGTCATAAAACGGTGTGGTTATAGAGAAACAAACAATTTCCTGTTTCTCGTGCCCAGTCCAAAAATAATTCTCCATCGTCGTCGTCGTCGTCTTCTTCTTCTTCTTCTTCTTCTTAGGAAGGTATAACTCGAGCTAGGAACGGTTTAGAAGGACGGGAATAGTACCAATCGCTTCGAAATTTACCGGCACGTTATCCTTACATGTCATATAGACACATATCAAGTTCTATTTAATAATGTATGTAATGGATATTTATTAATAATTTTAGGCAGTATAAATACTCTAACCTGCACTAAAAATAACTGGTGTTCCTATCGCAGTTTAGTTGTTGCTTTGGCTAGTGAAGTTGTTTTTCTAAAAATGCCTTCGCGTAATCAAAAGAAGAGATCTAAGCAACGAGCGGAATACCTCCAAAAGCAAGACGAGAACAAAGCTAAAGCCCGAGCGCTCTACAAGGCCGATCCCGAAAAGAAGAAGGCCTCTGTACGCGACAGCTACAAGCAGCGGCGGATACAGGTTTTGGGGGGGGGGGGGGGGGGGGGGCACGGATGGTGGGTGTGGCTGGGTGTGGGGTCGGCTTCTGGCCCGATACCAAAAGCGGGGGGGGGGTGCTGTCGGTTTATGGCCCGATACGAGGAGCGGGGGGGGGGGGGGGGGGGGGGGGGGTGCTGTCGGATTCTGGCCCAAAACGAAGAGCGGGGGGGGGGGGGGGGGTGCTGTCGGTTTCTGGCCCGATACGAAGGGCGGGGGGGGGGGGGGGGGGAGTATGATCGCGTATCGGGGGGCCCGGGATATAGTACAGTAGTAGAGTTCATGCGTGCGGATATCAATAGACAGCGCAATCGTGCAGCTATATTATAAAATGCGGCCCGAAAAGTTATGAATTTATAAATTTATAAATGAAGGGGGGGGGGGGGGGGGGGGGGGGGGGGGGGGTGGGGGGCACGTGCCCCGAGTGCCCCCCCCCCCCCCCCTGGATCCGCCGCTGGCTACAAGGCCGATCCCGAAAAGAAGAAGGCCTCTGTACGCGACAGCTACAAGGCCGATCCCGAAAAGAAGAAGGCCTCTGTACGCGACAGCTACAAGGTCGATCCCGAAAAGAAGAAGGCCTCTGTACGCGACAGCTACAACGCAGATATTGAATCTAAGCGATCTGCTAAAAGGTGGCGATATGAAGAGGACCTCGAGGAGAACCGTGCTGCTAAAAGGCGGCGATATGAAGAGAACCGTACCTCGAGGAGAACCGTGCTGCTAAAAAGCGGCGATATATGAAGAGGACCTCGAGGAGAACCGTGCTGCTAAAAGGCGGCGATATGAAGAGGACCTCGAGGAGAACCATGCTGCTAAAAGGCGGCGATATGAAGAGGACCTCGAGGGAAACCGCGCTGCTAACAGGCAGAAATACGAGGACAATTCAGCTGCCATTAAAGCATCTAAAAGGAGTCGGTATTGGAATGACCCCGCTGTCCGATTGGCTAAATGTGCTTCCGAGAGGACGCGGTACCGCAGGGGTCACAGCACTACCACTACCACCCAAAGGTATGTTATGGCATGTTGTATTAACATTAAAAAGCTGTGCATGCAACATTTGTAGAGCATAGTCGGGCGGTGTTTGGTCGGGCTTGTCACCCTACTACCTGACCAAACGCGGTAGTAGGGCCCGCACAACTATGTACAGCACGGATCTGCACAAAACCATTCACTTCACATGTAAAGCATGCAACTGTGTGTACAGTAGTAGTGTCTATTGTTTTAATCTGATGTATAAAAAGGCTTCCTTATGTGAAGGCTTCCTTATCTGTCTAGCCATGTACATATGTTGCAACTGTATGAATATAATTACAGTTGCAAGGGCTGAGAACTATAGGTGAAATGAAAATAACTGCAACCATATCCTTCTCCCATATAGCTACTCCTTGTATGAACCCAAATCTCATGCACTAATGGAGTATAATGGTGGTCTTGAAAAAGCTATTCTTAGGGATAGTGAGCTTCTAAGTGAAGTAAATGATGCCTTTTGTAAGTCTCATCCATTGCTAGCTCAAAAGGTTGTTACTAGATCTGCCCGTGCAGCAGTAAGTAAGATTGGGGCAGAGGCATTGGTTTCTAAAGCACTAAGTGTACGAAGAGCAAAAGCAGGGTCATTGCTAAAAACTATCCGTGAAATAAATAGAATGAAAATAGGAGAAAGTGATATTTTAGTAGGGCATAGGTATCATACTGCTGGCTCTGAACCTTACTTTTTAAATACTTCGTACACTTACACAAAACGACTTGGGGCCATTCCAGTAGACCTCAATGGTAGGTGTGTAGTGTCAGAGGAGATAGGGGACAGAGATAAGTACATGGTGCCATGTTATCCCAGATCTACATGCAGTCATGTAGTTCACTTCCTGAGTTCTCACACTATCCATCTTTACTTCATGTAGGCTACACCTCCATGTTTAGATTGGAGCATTTTCAAATTTGACCAATAAAATTTTAGCACATGCCGTTTATATGATAGAATTGGACCAATAGAATTATAGCACAGTCTGCACACGTGTTAAGGCTTTGCAGGTATAAAAGTCAGTCATGCACCCGCTGAATTATAGTGCACTTTGAATAAAGAGGTAAGAATTTAATATTATACTCTATGTGGATTCACGTGTAAACTTGCTTGAAAAAAGAATAAGGTAAAATGTTTTAAAATCATACTCTCTGTCTCTGTCACGTACATGTAGATGGCAGCAGATGACCTTATGGGGTTTTTTAATCAAGAGGGGTCGGAGGAGGAAGAGAATGAAGAGGATGACATAAATCCTCCGACTCCTCTCCCCTTCACCCCGCCACCTCCAGAAGCCCTGCCACTACCAGCAGCGCTACCCCCGCCGGCACCACCAGCGCTGCCCCCGCCGGCACCACCAGCGCTGCCCCCGCCGGCACCACCAGCGCTACCCCCGCCGGCACCACCAGCGCTGCCCCCGCCGGCACCACCAGCGCTACCCCCGCCGGCACCACCAGCGCTGCCCCCACCGGCACCACCAGCGCTGCCCCCGCCGGCACCACCAGCGCTACCCCCGCCGGCACCACCAGCGCTACCCCCGCCGGCACCACCAGCGCTGCCACCGCCGGCACCACCAGCGCTGCCACCGCCGCCTGTGCTCCCTCCCTGGCCACTGCCACCCTGGCAGAACCCAGCATGGCGGGGAGGCCGGGGAGGAGGACGTCCCCGCAGGAGACGAGGGCGCGGGCGAGGACAACAAATAATTTATAGTACAAATTCATATAATTATAATTCTTATTATTAAAGTTATTTATTGAAATGATACTACATATACAACATTTACAGTTTTAAGCTACACAATTTTACTAAACAAAAAACAATACACTGAAACGGAGAAGGTGAGGAGACTAACATCCAGTTGCCATTGAACGGGACAGCAGAGCTCTGGCATTCGCTCTAACTAGGACCAAGTTTAACCTGCCATAGAGAGCCGAAGTGGCCTGGGGCTTGCAACAATTTGATCTAATTGCCAGGCGCGCTGCCAGTCGAGAAAGGTTTGTCTGTGCTTCTTGACCCCAACATCCATAAACCTCAACTGCCAAAGGTACACACACACACCCAAGCTCTGAGCACTTTGTGTCATTGCTGGCATGTTTTCTGTTTGTTATTGCATTAAGAATTAAAGGGGATCGTCCAAATTCTATGTGCTCTTCCTACATTTCATCGACTACGGTGAAAAAAAACCTATGAAACAAGTAAATAAAAACATTCTCTAACGAGAGAGTTGTTGGTATATAGGATTGACCAATGGTGGTGTAAAAAGCACGGAAACAAGAGTGACAGAAATTTTACTCGAAAATTGAAATTGGCCTATATTTAGCACGCTCACAAAATAACAGCGCATGCCTGAGTAATGTGCTAAATATAGGCCAATTTCAATTTTCGAGTAAAATTTCTGTCACTCTTGTTTCGGTGCTTTTTACACCACCATTGGTCAATCCTATATACCAACAACTCTCTCATTAGAGAATGTTTTTATTTACTTGTACAAAAACTGACGCCGACTTCAAATTGTCATAGCTCGATAGTCTTTTAAAACATTTCAGAACATAACATTGTAGACTTTCACATTTGGGAATTGAATATAAATACTTACTGGAAATTCAGCAACACTGTATAATTAGGTCAGAAGTCAGAAGCAGCTCCTGATATGATGCACAATACTGGCTAACACTTTATCTAAAGTTAAGGTATCATCTTTACTTTCCTCTTCCATTTCATGAGCACTCCAATATGATATTATAACCTTTATACCTTTTTATGAGTTCTTTACATTTAGCACTTTGCCACTGAATTCTTTGTTCTGTCCCGGTGAAATATTCTATATGTGTAACATCCTTTTCATTTAGTCAATAAGGATTTTCCAATACAGTGTTCACTATCCCTGTCTCAAAGTCAGGAAAAGTTTCATTTACATTACATTTTTTAAAGATTACATCTCTAAAGTGCTTTTCAGTCTTCTACCTTGTTGCTATTGCATAAGCCTTGCATGTTCTAATTCTAACCTTACATTATCGTTAGCTTTCTGCTGCTGTCGAACATATCTAGCTCTCCCTATTGCAAATGAGATCAGTTTTATTGACTATGTGCATGTATCCTTTTCTTCTAACCACTGTAGAGTTCTACCATCAACAAAACCAATGGTCACATTTCTCACACGTTGTATTTGATGGTCTGTTAGAGCATTGGTTTGCTATGAGTGTATGTTATGTATCAGAGAACCTTGACTTCTACCCCCTTGTAATAGAAGTTTACATACATGCGCACCCCCCACTGGCTGAATTGGCTGAAAGCATACAGCACCCCCGCCCACTGGTTGAATCTGCCGAAAGCGGACAGCACCCCCCCCCCCCCCCCCCCCCTCACGTGTTGAATCGGCCGGAAGCGGACAGCACACACACACACACACACACACACACACACACACACACACACACACACACACACACACACACACGCACTGGTTGAATCGGCCAAAAGCAGATAACGTATTCGTGGCTGTCAAATAGCGCCCCCATGCCCTATCCTGGCACCCCCTTCCAGAAAAGCTGTAGTTAAAAAAAAATTCAGGTACATTTAAGGTATTGCAATCTATTGACACATTCCTTAAGGATGGAAACAACTTCTAAATTACTCTCACCTTCATTACATCTTCATCCATGGTCCTGTTATTACTTTCCTCTTAATCCCAGTACTCTATGCTGAGTTAGTACACCTTTATTTATTTTTTTGTCCTTTAAGAGATCTGTTCTCAGAGTGGTATTATTGAGGTGCATACTTTGCAGTAATTTAATAATCTATCTTTCAATTGGAAAAATATTCCATTTAAATAAAACAGAACATGAAATCTATTACATACATATCGCACAATCACACCAGGCTTTACATTTTCTTGGCAAAGAAAATGCTTGAATCCTGCAGGATCGCCCTTGCCTTGCTTGTAGCACACCTTTTTCAGACCATATATTAAATTACCAACCCTACAGTCACTACCAAGTGTGCTGCTTTCTGTAGAGACAATTTGGTTTATTGATTCAGCTATGTGTGTTTACGTAATAATCCTCAGCTGTTCCACCAGGTAGCTGATTTAATTCTAATACATAAGTGCTTCCTGGGACACATAAAAATTATGCGAACCTCATTTATGTGTAAACCATCTACGGATGTTGCATCCCAAGCTATTGTTAGTGGAAGTCAATACATCTCCACACTTAATACAGCTAGCCCATAAGCCATTTTACTTACTGCTGTTTTGTCTTGTAAGAAATTTATCGTGGTTCCTGTAATTTCCATTATAACATTTTCAACAACACCAACTGCAGTTTCAAACTGGAACTTGCTGTATAAGCAATAAATGGACTTTCTTATGGGAATGTCATATGTTTTATGATCTTTTTTGCTATTCAGTGTTTCTGTTGTACAATTCCTCAGCTCTTCCATATGGGCAACAATGTCATCATTATCTCTTTATAATTCTCTTACTTTTAAACTTAATTCACTAATTGTTGCATCCAGTTCTTTTTCTATAACTTCTCTATTCTTTCTTAATTCATTGTATCTTTTTGTTTGGCAGGTGGCAATACTTCTCTGTATGGTTGCTCAGGCACACTCTCTTCAGGAATTTGATGAGGCAACACAATCTTGTCAATTATAGACATTTTTACAGTATGATTTTCACTTTGGATTTGCACAATAACCTCTCAATCTCTAGTCAAGTTTTTTTTTTAAATGTACTTATTGTTATGCACAACTTACAAATGGATGTATTTAACGCTTCAATATTCTGGCTCCAAGGAATGTTACTCACGTTCAATATATGAGCCACTGAGGTTGCAATTTGAGCATATTCGGTTCTTCCATATTCTGTGTGCAAATGCATAACTAGCCCTCTTCTTAGTGATGTTTAAGTGTCATATCTTCATTTATATCATCTTTATACAGAGGTCTCAATCAGTTCTTGTAAGTTCTTGACCAATTTAACAGCCATCTGAAAAGGAATTGATGGCTAATCATAATTCACAAAGCTACTGATACTAGAAGTGAATACTAAAGTTTCTGCCCTTATAAGGTAGGTGGAAATTTTTATAATATGACCGTAGTATAGTTTTTATTTAGAGCTCATTGCGCCACGTGCCTTTGGAATATTGCATATTATTGCGGTTCTGAAGCCATTTACGCTGTGGGTAGGCTTGACTCAAACGTTTCTGCCTCTGACAATCATCACACCATCAAACTCACACCCCCTTCCCCCCTTTAAAAATAAAAATAGACAGAATTGCTATAATACTGGTATGTCATAGGTGGTCAATGTAAAATACATAGCAGTGTGCAGACATAATGCATGGTGGTGCTGCGTCTCCTGTATGGAAAGCTTTGTAACTTAATTCCATGCCTGATCAATGTAACACTGACCTTAAAGACATTATAGAATTTTAAGTGTGCAAGTGATATTCGACTGAAAAAAAATGTTTTTGTATCAATGCATGGAATTGAGTACAAGTATCTTACATGGTGCCAGCATACTAACATTGGCTAGGTCTCTGTTTATTCCAATCATGGACACACCAGTTTAACAACCCAACTCATACCATTCATGGATACACTACTGAGTATTTATACTAGCCACTACTCTGTCTGTTTAGGCATGTCAGTATAAGCACTCTTTACTCCATGCAATTGTAAACAAACTATTCTGCCCATACATTATGCTAGCATGTCTGTACTTGGAAAAAATAGGGAGAGCTCTTTATCAGGCATGCCTATGAATATAAATAGCTAGTGAGATCATATTGGCATGTCTGGGATAGGAATAAAATAGGCAGCTATGCCTGATGAGTAGTATAAATAGGAAGAGTGCTTATAAATCGGTATGCCAAAGAAACCACAAGATAAAGATATGTACTTAAAATGTGCAAAGGATGATTCTATATGATTCTTTGGTTTTGAAGGGGACATATATATAAGAGTTACAAAGCCATGCACACATCATTGACCAAGCATGTACCATACATGCATACGATTCTATTGGCTGCATGCATGTTGTAGAAAGCCGGCTGTCAAAAGCAAGCAAGGAGACGGCCACATGGCCGCCAATAAAATGATGGTACTGGTTTTAGAATATATATGTTGAGAACAACTCTGTCCGTTTGTTATGGCATGATATCTTTGGAGGGGACACTGCAAGAGTTCCCACTAACTCATACCTACGCAAGGTATGCACCATTTTTATAACTGTACTTACCGTTATAGCACCAGTTGCATATAAAACTGTTGCATGAGGATCTCATTTTAAAAGGCACGAAACGAGCAGGAGTTGGATATTTAGGCTCTAGAACATTGCCCTCTGCTTTGGATTTTTTTAAAACCCACATACACCATTGTGGTTGGTTCCAAAGCCTATGTCTTACGTGCGCGAAGCGATTTTATCAGTCATGATTTGGCCGGGTTATATTTTACTTCGATTTATACCAGTAGACAGGAGACGCGGTACCACAGGATAAAGATATGTACTTTCATGCAATGGATGATTCTACTTGATTCTTTTGTTTTGAAGGGGGCTTATAAGGGCGAGAAAAAGTTACAAAGCCCTGCATTCATGACTGCGTGGATTATTTGGAACTTCGTATGCACGTAATAAATTAAAAAAACAGCTCACTAGCAGATGCTGCAACATGCGTCGAGAAAATTAAAAATAAAAGGGTAGTCGTAGCAATATTTAGTCTCTCAGTTTTCAAATCAGTGCACATATGCCGTACTATGACTGTAGAAATGTTATCGTCAAAAATTTACTAAGGCGGGTAACTGTAATATATTGTGTGTGTGTGTGTCAATTGTAATATGTTAGCGCATGCGCGTGAAACAATGATCACTTTTTGAGTCAGTCACGCAGCGAGATGTTCACCTCTCTTGTAGCGGCTTAAACGAGTGACTAGGACACTACATTTTTGGCGACGAGGGTAAAGTACAACTCTTTTGTTTGCTGTCACGAAATGGCGGCGAAACACGGGTTTTTGCCGGAGTTTGTGCCAGGGACAGAAGAGTGGGGGTCATACGTGGAGCGCGCTGAGCACTACTTTGTGGCGAATGGAGTCGACACACAGGAGACTCGACGCGCCGTTCTACTGAGTTCATGTGGAGCGCCGACGTATCGACTAATACGAAATTTGTCGACACCACTTAAACCAGGTGAGAAAACCTATAAGGAGATTGTAGAGTTAGTGGCTAGCCACCTCCAACCAAAGCCTTCAGTTATTATGCAGCGGTTCAAATTTAATTCCCGTGTAAGGGGAGAAGGGGAGTCCATTGCGGATTTTGTAGCTGCTTTAAGACAATTGTCAGAGCATTGTGCATTTGGTGATACTCTGCAGGACGTATTAAGAGACCGTTTAGTTTGCGGGGTGAAGGACGAGCGTATTCAGAGGCGCCTACTAGGAGAGGTTGAGTTAACATTCGCAAGGGCATTTCAAATAGCCTTAGCAGTGGAATCTGCAAATAAACATGCAATTGAGTTACAATCCTCTGTGCCTACCACTGTACCCCCCGTGATCAATGCGGTAGGAAGTAGACCAAAGGATAAGGCTAAAAAAGTAATAGAATGCTACAGATGTGGAGGAAACCATTATGCCTCATCTTGTAGGTTTAAGGGAGCAATCTGTAGTCAATGTGGGAAACGCGGGCATTTAGCCAAAGTGTGTAGAGGTGTTACTCACAAGAGAGAAGATGCTGTAGAGAAAACTCATAGAATAAACGACGAAGAGAATGAGGAAGAGGTTTTACAGACATTAAATGTGTTGGGTTTGCCCAAAGTGCAGCCATTCATAGTACCCATGGAGATTAACGGGGCTAGAATTGATATGGAACTAGATACGGGTGCTGCTATGACTGTAATCAGCAAAAGAATGTTTGAGGATTTGTGGGGATCGTGTGAAAAGGGAATGCCAACGTTGCATCCTACGGCAACTCGATTAAGCACCTATACAGGAGAGCCGTTATCTATTGTGGGAGTGGCAGAAGTGGTAGTATCGTATAAGTCTCAAACAGCCCGTTTACCGTTGCTAGTAGTGAATTCAAAGGGACCAAACTTATTGGGCCGGAATTGGTTGCAAGTTATTAAGATTGATTGGGGGGAGATTCACAATGTACGGGTGAATAAGAACCTGGAAGAGCTGTTGGAGAAGCATAGAGTGTTGTTCCAGGATGAATTGGGAACCTTGAAGGGAGTTTTTGCTAAATTCTCAGTTGATCCACTGGTTAGTCCAAGGTTTTATAAAGCCCGTTCCGTGCCTTATGTCCTAAAGGATAAGATTGAGGTGGAGTTGAGACGTCTAGAGACGTCTGGGGTGATTCGACCTGTGCCTTTTGCGGATTGGGCAGCACCAATAGTGCCAATAGTGAAAGAGGATGGGACAGTTAGAATATGTGGAGACTATAAGCTAACGGTGAATCAGGCATCCAAATTGGAATCGTACCCTGTTCCTCGAGTAGAGGACTTATTTGCTTCTTTGTCAGGGGGCCGCTTATTCTCAAAAATTGACTTGACTAATGCTTATCAACAGATGAGATTAGATGATGCCTCCAAAGCATATACTACTATTAACACGCATAAAGGTCTGTTTGAGTACAACCGATTACCTTTTGGGGTGGCATCGGCCCCAGCCATGTTTCAGAGGGCTATGGAATGTGTGCTACAGGGTATAGATCACACGGTGGTGTACGTTGATGACATTCTGGTAACAGGTGCATCAATAGAGGAACACTTACATACTTTAGACAAGGTTTTAAGTAAACTTGGTGAAAGTGGGTTGCGGCTTAAAAAGGCAAAATGTATATTCATGGCTTCGTCTGTAGAATATTTGGGTCATCGTATTGATAGAGAAGGGTTGCACCCTACTGAGGCCAAGGTTCAGGCAATAAACGAAGCACAATCACCCAAGAATATCACAGAATTAAAATCTTTCTTGGGACTGCTTAATTATTATTCCAAGTTTTTGCCAAACCTTGCCTCCAAGCTGTCCTCTTTGTACCAATTGTTGAGAAAACAGCAGAAATGGTGTTGGACATCTGAACAGGAGCAGGCGTTTGCTGCTGCGAAAAACATGTTGAAGACGTCCGCTCTTTTGGTGCATTATGATAGCCACAAGCCAATCCTTCTGGCGTGTGATGCTTCACCCTACGGGATAGGGGCAGTACTGTCCCACGAAATGGAGGATGGATCGGAGAGACCTATAGGATTTGTTTCACGTACCTTGTCACCTGCTGAAAAGGGTTATTCCCAATTGGATAAGGAAGCTTTGGCTATATACTTTGGTGTTTCCATATTTCATCAGTACTTGTATGGTCGTCCTTTTACAATCTTTTCTGACCATAAACCACTTATCTATTTATTTGGAGAACATAGGGGTATACCACCTATGGCCTCATCTAGAATACAGAGGTGGGCTTTAGCACTTAGCACGTACCAATACTCAATCAGATACAAGTCTGGAGCTCAACATGCCAATGCTGATGCCTTCAGCCGTCTGCCCAGCCCACAATCCATTAGTTGCGTATCCACTCCTGGGGATGTTCTTACCTTGCTTGACTTACTCTCAACCATTCCTATTACGGTTAGCCAAATTAGGGGTTGGACGGACCGAGACCCAGTTCTGTCGAGAGTTCGAGGATTTGTTAAGAGTGGGTGGCCTGACGGAAATCTAGGTGATGATTTGAGCTCCTATCAGCAGAGAAAGAATGAGTTGAGCGTTTTGGATGGTTGTTTGTTGTGGGGAGCTAGAGTTATCGTTCCACCGCAGGGCAGGCAACAAGTCTTGGCAGAATTGCATGAATCGCACCCAGGGATTAATAAGATGAAAGGCTTAGCTCGAGGATATGTGTGGTGGCCCAATATGGATAAAGAGATAGAGGACGTAGTCAAGCAATGCGACACTTGTCAGTCATCTCGATTCCTGCCACCAGTGGCTCCTCTCCATCCATGGGAATGGCCCCAAGAACCCTGGTCTCGGTTGCATATTGATTTTGCAGGGCCATTCATGGGACATATGTTTTTGGTGTTGATTGATGCCCACTCAAAGTGGCTCGAGGTTCACCTTATGAAGTCGATATCAGCGGTACCTACTATTGAGCGTTTGAAGAGCATATTTGCAATTCATGGGGTACCACGGAAGATAGTAACAGACAATGGGCCGGCTTTCGTGAGTGAAGAGTTCAGATTGTTTACGAGTCAGAATGGTATCATCCACGTCAAGTCTGCCCCCTATCATCCCTCGACAAACGGTTTAGCCGAAAGAGCCGTTCAGACTTTCAAACAGGGTCTTCTACACCAAAAGCTAGGATCTATTGAAACAAAACTATCTTGTTTCTTGTTTAAGTACCGGTTGACTCCTCACAGTACCACAGGTTCGTCACCGGCTGAACTTTTGCTGGGTCGTCGCCCTCGTTCCCGACTTGACATTTTGCATCCTGACCTTGCTGTTCGAGTGGAGTCTCGCCAAGCCGCGCAGAAGCAGGATCATGATACTCGGGGTATCAGTGAGCGTAAGTTTGTTGAAGGTGACCTAGTATACGTTCGGGATTTTCGTTTTCCCAAGAAGTGGATTCCAGGAGTCATTGTCACTGTTACCGGGCCTCTCTCCTATACTGTTAAGATTGGAAGTGGAGTAGTCCGCAGACATATAGACCATCTGAGGGCCCGCCACAACTCTCAAGTAGACGCTAGTGATGATGTCTATGTGGACAACCCTAATGACATTACATCAGGTCCGTCAAGTGCCCCTGTGGTTTCACCAAGTTCTTTTGACGAAAGAGCTGTTCCTACTGCTGATTCATCTTCATCTGAGCCTTGTGTTCAAGCTCCCCCTGAAGTACCTCTCTCTATTCCATCTACTGTTGGTATTCCTGTAGCGAGTGCAGAGGACAATGATATACCACAGCCACAAGTGCCTATTTCAGCACCAGTGCGTCGGTCGACAAGAGTGAGGAAGCCTCCGGACTATTATGGTCATTAATGGTGATTAAACTCATGCTGTAGTATATGTAATATGTTAGGACATTAGAAGGGGTTGAACTTTAGGGAGGGGGAAATGTAATATATTGTGTGTGTGTGTGTCAATTGTAATATGTTAGCGCATGCGCGTGAAACAATGATCACTTTTTGAGTCAGTCACGCAGCGAGATGTTCACCTCTCTTGTAGCGGCTTAAACGAGTGACTAGGACACTACAGTAACCATATTGGGAGTACCGTAAATGTCATATTGTGATCTAATTATATACTTATTTCCCATGAGAAACAGCCGTGGCGGGTAGGCCCGTTTTTTTAAACATTACTATGAAGATTTAATTATATCCGCTGGAATGCAGATCATGGATTCCATGCGTCCTTTTTAGGGTATAGGTGTGTTTTTGTCCAGTCATTAATACCCGTAGCAAAAACATCACCATCGATAGATACTCAACTGCAGATTGTAGTCGACTTCGGATCAGACATGAACAACTCGACTTGTAGTGCTAATGTCACCATCTACGCATCTACGATGATCGTATTAAGCGCTACTAATGGACTATCCATAATGGTATGTCTCTTGGCCATCATATTGGTCGGCGCCCTCAAGTTGTACAAAAAACCTGTCTACAGACTGGCCCTTTATCAAGTCGTCGCGTCATTAAGTTTTGCAACTGCGTGCGTTGTGGGAGTATTATTTATCAATTACAACGAAGCTCCCGAGGTGTACAGCCGTTTATGTGTAGCCGTTGGTTTCTGGTTCCTTTTTGCACAGAATCTGATGCTTTTTTCTACTCTATGGCTGACGTTTCACCTTTTCTGTTTTGCTGTATTCTATAGAAATATGAAGAAATACGAACTGTTCTACATCGTGAGTTCTCTGCTCATATCGGCCATCTTCTCGATCGTCCCTCTCATCACAGATGTAAGCTATGGATTTAACGGCCTTACCTGCTGGATACGGGTACGCAATGAAAACTGCTCATCGTACAGGCGTACCGACATCGAGATAATCGAACAGTTCACTCTTTGGTACGGTCCATCGACGACACTTCTTGTGATCGAGTCAACAGTGCTGCTGATAATGCTCGCCATTCTCGTGTGCAGGTTTCGTCGTCGAATAAAGTATGAAGCGATCGCTAGTCGCGGGGACCAGAACTTGAAAGCAGCCAAACAGATGCTTCCTCTCGCCGTCTATCCGATGCTCTTTTGCGTTCTCATTATTCCGCCTATCGTTTTCAACGCGTATACGTACACTCCTCAACCCCCGAACACAGCGCTGATATATGTGGCTGTTATCAGTGGAGCGGCCTGGAGTCTATCCGCTGGCACGACTTTGATATTGCACGTCATTCTGTCTGCAGTCTATACAAGGAAAAGGCATAACTGTTACAAGTCGCAAGAGAGACGCCACCACCTGTTTAAGTCTGACCTCATTGAAGACGAGGGGGCAAAGACTATGCTTTGTGATACGCAGGTGGATGGAATCAGCGAAACATACTTTTCTATTCCGAAGGAGAGCGTCGGACATTGACCTTTAATGCCGCATATACCGTATGTTGGATATGTTTTACAGTTTATTACAGTTTACATGTATACATGCCTCTGTGTGGAAAAATTGGAAACTAAGGGGGGTGGAGGGGGGGGTGTGGGGATATACATTAATACGTCGGACATTCGGATACAAACCCTACAGTCTCATCTCTCGTTTTTAAAGATAGAACCTGAAAGGTAATTGTCCTTAAAATTCAGTACTGAACTCAACACAGTAGAGATGTGAACACTACAGTGCCTCGACGCGAGGAGCCTTACACCAAACGAGATAAAAATCGAGAGAGCTAACACCATATAGGATTTATATGCCCTTTACCATAGTAGCTACAAGTCGTACACAGAGAGAATTGTCGCTGATCAAACATTACTATGGCAAGCAACGCTCCACAAGGCAATTGTCTTAGTAACTATAGCAACCATAACCAAATGGATATTAATGAGTGTCAACTCAGTTAACTTATCGCGTCGAAAATAGAATTTTTAATAGATATATGGCTCGGTAAATTGGAGCTGCAACTGAAAGACGCTAATGGCCGGTCCTATCTGAATTGCTCAACATACTTGTTTACCTCTTTAGTTGAACTAACTAAGAGCTAGTCATAGTCGGTTTGCATTCCGCGCGTCCTTATTAGGATGGATCTACAGCGCGTTTGATTTAGTCCAGCCAGGCTAATTTAAAAAGCATTAGCTGTTAAGGTAGTAGTACCCATAACGTGGTTTATTTGGAAAAAAAGTTGGTAAGATCCACCTTATTGTTTAAGATATGCCACCTTGATATCATTTGGATAAGTAACGTATTTAACCGAGCGCAATGCCTTAAACTTTGGCATCCGCCATCTTGTAATTCGCGCACGCATGCGCAGTCTGAGTCCGCCATGTATTTTGGGGTCTGAATTATTAAAATACGTCATCAACAATTGGTAGTTCTGTTCAAGTACTGTATATAATTCGGAGAGAATCCACCTTATTGTTTAAGCTATGCCACCTTGATAGCATTTCAATAACGCGCAGAAACACTAGCACCGCTTGTTTTACGAGCACCTTGAAATACGAACGGTGAAAACTCTTTTTCCTGCACATTCAGGACAACAGACCTTATGATCAAGTGCTGAGCATATTATTACGATAGGAGCTAAGCACCAAGAAGAGCGTACGTGTAGGAAAATATCTTGTCCTTGTTTTCAAAATAAGTTACTTTTTTCTAAATAGCCGAAAACCGAAAATCTATCTATTAATAACATTTCAATTTCAAGGTACAAATATGGCGTCCAGGGATGCGTAACTTTGTAAAGAATTGCTGTACATTTGTGGAAAAGGGTAGTAACGTTAACGATGCACCAAAAGGACAATTAAGTAACGAAGAACGTGTAATCACGATAAAGTAGCTGTTCTGGAATGCCCAGCATGAGTAATCCATGAGTAGCCTAATTAGTTCACCCTGAAACGATGGTTAGTATAAGCTTTGGCACAAACCTACTGCTCCGTTTCGAAACGAATGCACCAAACGAAAGAAGATATTATTTCATATTTATCCTCCAAATTTGGTGATTTTTAAGCACTACAGTTTTCAACAAACCAATTATAAAGTTTTGTTCTTAGAATATTTGTACCATTTTTACTGCTCATCTAATAACTGTCAAAATGATACGGTCCTCTAAGATGCTCTTAGGCTACAAGCTAGTATGATTTTTTTTCAAATTCCAGGAGGGTACCCTATCACCTTAACGCCTCGTTCGGATCAAACATGAATAGCTCGTCTTGCGTAACTGACGTCGCGATCTACGCATCAACGATGATCGTTTTCAGCGCTACGAATGGACTATCCATGGCGGTATGCCTCTTGGCCATCATATTGGTCGGCGCCCTCAAGTTGTACAAAAAGCCTGTCTACAGACTGGCCCTTTATCAAGTCGTCGCGTCATTGAGTTTTGCAACTGCTTGCGTTGTGGGAGTAATTTTTATCAATTACAACGAGGCTCCCGAGGTGTACAGCCGTTTATGTGTAGCCGTTGGTTTCTGGTACCTTTTAACGCAGAATCTGATGCTTTTTTCTACTCTCTGGCTGACGTTTCACCTTTTCTGTTTTGCTGTATTCTACAAAAACATGAAGAAATTTGAACTGTTCTACATCGTGAGTTCTCTGCTCATATCGGCCATCTTCTCGATCGTCCCTCTCATCACAGATGTAAGCTATGGATTTAACGGCGTTACCTGCTGGATACGGGTACGTAATGAAAATTGCTCGTCGTACAGGCGTACCGACATCGAGATAATTGAACAGTTCACTCTTTGGTATGGTCCATCGACGACACTTCTCGTGATCGAGTCAACGGTGCTACTGATAATGGTGGCCATTCTCGTGTGCAGGTATCGTCGTCGAATAAAGTACAGTGGAGAATCCGTTAATCACGAGGACCAGAACTGGAAAGCAGCCAAACAGCTGCTTCCCCTAGCCGTCTATCCGATGCTGTTCTGCGTTCTCATTATTCCTCCAATTGTGTTCAACGCGTATACGTACACTCCTCAACCCCCGAGCCCAGCGCTGATTTATGCGGGTGTGACCAGCGTAGCGGCCTGGAGTCTATCCGCTGGTACGACTTTGATATTACACGTCATTCTGTCTGCAGCGTGTTCGAGGAAACGTCGCACTAAGCCGCGGGAGAAACGCCACCAGTCTGACCTCATTGAAGACGAGGGCGTAAATACGGTGAATAAAGATACGCTGGATGTACCCAGCGATACATACTTTTCCATGCCGAAGGAGAGTGTCGGGATAGAGCTTTCTACCAATTCTTAATGTTTCCGATACTGCATATATGTTAATTGCTTCAAATCATACTATAAATCTCCTCCGCCGCCGACGTCACACAATTAAAGTAAATGGTATAACAATGATGTTTGATTTTGCGATGTGGCGTTGCAAGGGACCTAAAATATATACACCTCTGGCGCTCGTTGCAAGCATTACTTCCACAATGCATGCAGTCGCACGTACAAGCATAGGGGAAAAATGCGTGGAATCATTTCGTGATATTACAGAGAATCACACACAAATCACACGCGTCAGATTTTTTTTTTAAATATAAGATCACGCAATGATTTATCGGAAGATTTTAAAATCCACTGTAAAAAAATCAGAACTTGATTCCACGCATTTTTCCCCTGTGAAGTACATGACGCAAAGACTTGATAAAAATGGCCAGTCGTATACACGGGCAACGTGACCAATATGATGGCCAAGAGACGCACCACCATGGATAGAGTATAGTTTCATCATTATAGCAATGTACAGATAAGTATTATAATGTTTTAGCTAGTGGTATTAATGGCTGAACAATAAGACTTGTGCATAAAAAGACCTACCCCATGGACGCATGCAATCCATGTGCATTCCAGTGGAGATATATAACCATGAAACAACTGTCCTATATATAAGTATTATATCAGTGCCGAGAAGGTGCGCATATTGAATAGGACACCACATATGCATGCTAGCTCTCCTGTACAGAAACATCTCCAACACCTCACCAAGCAGAGAATGCACCTTTTAAATACAATGTATACATGTAGGTTTGCTATGTACATGTGATCAATTATTATCTTTTCATCACAAACCCAGCGCGCGTAATCACATTCATTAATGACATAGAGTAGTGGTTGCTCAGCTACCGTGTCATTTGCCGAGTGGGAGCGCTGGATTGTAGTTGTGACAACCATGAAGATGCAGATGGTGTAAAAAGTGGGATGATCATGGGATCCACCTTGTTGGGCGTGGTCCGAATACTACAACTGATGAGAAGCAGCAACTGCACAATTGATTTGTGAATGTCACCCAAGGAAATCTGTTCGGTTATTATTAATTTCATTTTGTGTACGGGATCCAACTTAATTGTTAGGCGAGGCCCGGATACCCTCAATAAAAAAAATAAACAACATGCCGCAAAAAGTAATACTCAGACCCTAATTTCAACTGCAGTGGGAGGATTGCATCACCGCTATGTGGAATAGGGAATGGTAGAAGCCTTTGTCGTCCAGTTGACATATTATGTAATTATCACGACGTCGAAGGTGCATATTACATATTACACTGATACATAAATTAGCATGCAGCTATACATCGCTGCAAACTCTGCATCGGCCCCGTCTCGAATTGCAGTAGGGTCCTTAGTAGCGCCCTCGCTACCCTCGGGACGCTACAGCCCAGGGCCCTCGGGTATTCTAAATCACGTAGATCCCTCGGTTCCAGTATCTAACTAATTTAGACTATAGCAACGCGCATGTTTATGTTTATAATTATATAGCAAAACTAGAAACAATGCAGCTCAGCTAGGGTTGCCGAAGGCCGGCCGACCTTTCAGGCCGACCTTCTGGCCTCACTGACCTTCAGGCCGGAACCCGGCCTGAAAGGCCACTTAATTGATTATTAAATTTAATAAACTTGAATAATATTATCACAAGATTTTATTCAATCACTGAATTAATCAGTCACACTGTATATGCCGCATGCATCAGTAAGTTGCGCAGATGAACCAGACCGCCGAGACCGGTCCAGACGTAACTAATCTAACTGTTCAGTACCCATGCATTGGGCTTAAGCATTACGCACGCCTCCTGTCGCTGAGGAAGAAGATTCCATCTTTGACGCTGTTGAATAAGCTTGGCTCTAGAAAATACCCGCTCAGATGGTGCAGATGAGGCAGGGATTGCCTAGTACTTTCTTGCAAGCTTAGAAATTCTTGGAAAACGCGAGTCGTGCAATTTCCACCATGCAAGTGGGGGATCTATACGTAGATAGTACTATCTATGATCTATAGGAGAAGTAGCATTTACTTGTCGTGTTTCGGGAACTGAAAGCCAAGCATCAAACTCATCCTTAACTTCTCTACGTAGGTCGTTCGACAAAGGGCTTATGGCAGTGGTTGCTTTGTCTGCAAACCCTTCATATTCTCTCTTTGCATGAGTTTTTTTAAGTTCGTGATTAATAGAAAGCGCAATTAACATCATCAACATCAACATATTGTTCTCACGAACGTAAAAAGCTGACCAACGTGTGCGGGGAAATAGAGTATGGCACCTTCATTCCAATAGTACAAGTTTTTTCTACATCAGGAGTAGTGATGGGGAAGTGTGCCATGCACCGTAACATAAAAGAGACTTGCCTTTCTTTTATCTGCCAAACAAGAGCAACACTATGGCACAACTATTGCCTGTGTAAGGTGCCTTCAGCAGTCTTTCTCTTCAGCACATGAGCTTATTAGATGCACGGTTATCAATCTTAAAGTGACTGTGCTAATGACATGGCCAGCAATTGCGGACATGAATTATTTGAATTCCGTAATACGCGTAATAAAATCATTGTACAGGAAGTCTATGGGTAATTTCTATCAATCGCGCACAGTTTAGTACCACAGACTTGTAGTAAAGTTTATAAACCTTACTACGATACAGGGACAAATAACACATTGTTTGTATATCTTCTGTTCTGTAAAAATTTGCCCTCATCAATCTCAAAACCGGGTTTTGTTTTACTGCATACATTTAATGGCTGGCATACTTTTGATCACTTTTTTTCCCTTTCCTATTTTACCGCGTGACGATCTATTGCAGATTATAAAGTGGATTCTGAAGACAAAGTTATTTGCTTATTTATATGTTCAAATAGCTAATCTACCCCATGTGCACGTCTATTTCTAGATTCAAGTATGTGAATTGTAGTACCCCGTTCAAGCCATAAATTATTAAAATTGATTTAAACGTCATAACGTTGCCCACTACCCGGCCAACTCTGAGACATGGCAGCATACATGCACGACCCCGGTCGTGTGTCCGTGGAGTATGTTGGAACGATGTTTCCTAGCTTGGTACGTTTTGTTACGATAAGCTATAATATTAGTTAAAACTCAGCAACAGCCATCACCAAACAGCGAGACTAGGTTTTTTTTACGCAAAGTATAGGGTATACGTACGTTATAACTGAAAGCTATGCAGCCTTCTCTGTAAAGATCACGCGCGTGCGTAGGATTTTGATCGAAACACGAAGTGTGCAAGCAACTTCCCACCGCACGTACGATCCATATGAATAGGGAAGTCCTAGCTGCTAGAACGCCACAGTGCACCACACGCATCAACGCATAATTCCCACAAACGCGAAATGTAAGGCAACTCTTGTGCGATCGCGTGTCATAGGTTGTGCCTTCATAGTTGTACCACAATATCTCAGCGAAGAGACGCGCTTGTTTATGTGCCGATCGCGAGTCGATGGTGCATGGTTTCCTTCTCAGCACATCCAACTCACTGCCCGATGGTGGAGTCACCAAGATTACATTATATTTATGATACTGCACGCCACCATTAATTAGTTGCTGATGCCTTAATTGAGCTGGAGTACCGACTCGAATTAGAGACGGTTATTCCGTATTACTACCAGTTCTTTACTTCGGCGGGTGAGTATTATTGTTAATCTGACCTCTGTTGTTAGTACCTTTGGATGTTTGCAGGTATTTGTTTGAAGGCAAGGGAACCCGACCATCATTTGGACAAGGCAAAAATTATGAAAAACATGACTTTGATCAGAAGTTCTTCCCTTCAAACTGGGACAAAGTATATACGATCATCTTGGAGATGGGTGTATGGTCCAATATCCTATACGTATCTGCAGCAAACCGAAATGGTCACCGCTTGTATATCATAAAGACGGCAACGGTATGCTGGTACCAAAGCCGAGGATCTTCTCTGAAGTTATCATGGTGTATGTAGTTAAAAAAACGTTGCTAGTTTTATATATGAGTACTTGTGATGGACACGCGTTCAGGAATTGATTCTCTGGCCGCGGCTAGTGAATAAGGTCTATAAGTTGTCTGTACTTATGACCTATATGTATTGTCTCTCTTGTTACTCCTGTACTATATATTGTTTAGAATGAGCTCTACATGATGTTGCCTGCAGAGATCATAATGTTTGCCTTCAAACATCCATCGGCCTATGAATGTGACAAAATGGTGCATTCCAACAGATAATCATGTACATGTAGCGGGCTTTTCCACTGTACTTTTCAATTTTGTGAACCTGATGTTATAGCAACCAGTTATCTCAGGGTTTTACATGTAGCTGTTCATATGTGTGCACGATATGACGCTTTCCTAAAATTGTTTTGTATATTTATCATAAATGTGCATCTCCTTGTAATCACACACGTTACACAACTGCTATGGACTTCCTTCCTATTTTCAACGCATCATATACTACACATTTGCAGTATGGTAAAATGTATATTGTGGAATCTTGCTTTAACTTCGTGTTTTTATCCCCGAATCCCACGTTTATTAAGACCCACTATGGATTCTTGCTGATATGACCAAAATGCACCAGCACATTAAAAACGATACAGATGGGGAAATAATAGTGAGCTAAATGTATATAACAGAACGAAACGGTAAAACACCACTACCATTCTCATTCCCGCCGGATGTAGTGATCCCTCGTGTTAAAATATTCAATCGGTTATCATAATTAGTTCCACTATTGTGTCGCGTGAGAAATGCACGAAATGTCTTGGTATCTGGGAACTAATAAAACGCTCTACTAAATTTGCGCATGGCATGTAGGATATAGTTTTGATACTGTTTCGGCAACAACAAAAACATATCAGGACCTGTTGTTATTATACACTAGTCTGGCACGCAGAAATTTTAATTTGCGCACTTGCGCTGCATCAATCCACATAAGCGTGGGCGTACCGTTGCTGAATCGTTTTTATTTTTAGCAGGACGGAGGTTTGGCACAATGTATCGTACTATTTTAATGTTCTCGAGAGCAGAAGTCTCGTGAGCAGACGACACATCAATATTTAAAAGATGACGCGAGGTATTACATAATGACATACGTTTATGAATATAATTAATTATGCTTGGTTGTAATTAATTTATTTCTCTTGATTTTAGTTAATGGATACTTAATGTTCCTTTCACGATACACGTATATTATAATCAGACCGATTTTTAGCGAATACTGAATGTGTTTGGAATTCAATTTGATAAATTAGTTTTAGTTAATTGATTTGAATTAATAATATCTTGTCTTGAAACATGATAAATCATTTTAAAATGTGACAAATTTATTGGTGAAATCAGAATTCTCAAATCTCTATCACAACTTTACATATTCACTCATGTCCTCCATTTCTGGCCATGGATCTATTTCCCGCACACGACGATCTCTGCATGTATATGGTGGTGTTCATGGTGATGTTAAATGCATTTTTTCTATCAGTAGAAGCACTTCGGTGGAAAATTCAAATTCTATGCGATTAACCTACACTGCAAATAAGTTGGCTGCTATGTCAAATGACACATGCACTACACAGTGTAAACCAAACGTGGTTTAGGGTTTAAACCAAGTTATTTTGGTTTAATACTAAAACCGTATGCATGGCCCGGTTTTATGCGTTAACCAAACTTCTTGGTTTACCCTGCATCGTACAGTATAGTTAAAAAAAAAACACTCAGTCTGAACAGGATTCGAATACTATACATATTCCTATCAGCGTACGACTTGATCAATCAGTGCTTTTTTGCACATATGGTTGCCATGCACAAACGAGGACAAAATGCGCATTCTAGCAGCCCTGCCGCATTCAAAACTGTATTCATAACCAATATGACTTGCCAGATAGTAACCCCATGCAGCAGTAATGATTACTATATTGGTCAGCAAATTGTAATGGCCATGCAGGGTAGTAATGAATTTTAAGAAGAATTCACGGACAGTGATACACTTTTGTTTATGCAGGTCACTGATTCTACCTACACTATAGAACTAGAACAATATAGTTGTTTACATTTACATCATGGATCGCACAAAAGCAACTAAAAAGTCACCTGACAATCACATAAGACTAAATATTTGATATTTAGAATCCAAATCACAGGTGCAGTCCTGTTCACTGCTCTCCTGCCCTGAGGCATGCAAAAACAGTCCACTTGCTGGTGAATTACAAGGTTACAAGTATAATGAAATAGTTACACAACACTTCATAACTTCATTCCCTGTATAAATTCTTTTTGCATACATCTTACTTAGCGTATTTATATACTTCACAATGGTGCATACAGTCTGTTCACCTATATTCCTTTCTTGATATACCTGAGCTAGGTCTGGGTGCATGAAATGGTAAGCACCTGTTTGGACTGCACAGATGGTCACCAGTCAAGGAAACACAATGTTGATCAAATTAGAATACAATATTAAAACATTTGGTTTAAACTGTAAACTACCTTGCACTCAAACCACAATGATGAGTTTAAATGTTAAACCACAATATTGGTTCGACTGTTTGGTTTGATTACAAAACCATATAAAATTTAAACCAACGGTTTTAATTTCTTTGGTTTGATGTGGCAACCAATTTGTTTGCAGTGTATAGCTTTTTGCGGAAGCCAGGTTCCCTCATCTGTTTAATATATTTTTCACTTTATTGTGTGCACATCTAGTACTCACTTATATTCTTTGTATTCATTTTTGAGCATTAAAAACTGGCTCTTAGTAGTAGTGAAAAAATAGTCATTATACAAATAATAAAGAACATTTCTCTAAGAAAAAATTGGTGACATATTGGGGTTGAAAGGCAATGGTGGTGTTAAAAGCAAAGGAGCAAGCTTGACTAGAATTGAAAATGAAATACATTAAGCATAACCGCAAGATGCTGTACATGCTTCCAAAGTGTGCTAATATAGGTGTAATTCATGTCTCTTCTCTCTCTCTCTCTCTCTCTCTCTCTCTCTCTCTCTCTCTCTCTCTCTCTCTCTCTCTCTCTCTCTCTCTCTCTCTCTCTCTCTCTCTCTCTCTCTCTCTCTCTCTCTCTCTCTCTCTCTCTCTCTCTCTCTCTCTCTCTCTCTCTCTCTCTCTCTCTCTCTCTCTCTCTCTCTCTCTCTCTCTCTCTCTCTCTCTCTCTCTCTCTCTCTCTCTCTCTCTCTCTCTCTCTCTCTCTCTCTCTCTCTCTCTCATATGGCCCATCACATGACCTTCAGGATAAAGGCTACAACACAGCTAGATGCAGGCACGGGGTCAGAGGGGCTCTCTTCCTTCCATTACATTGAGGACAGTCCTCAGAGAGATGTGTTGTCACTTCAGAACCAAGGGGCTGGAATGCATGTATTATTTATTCCCTGGTTGCAGGTGCAGCCCTCCTCCATCACCCACTCCTCCCCCTCCATCACCTACTCCTCCCCCTCCATCACCCACTCCTCCCCCTCCATCACCCACTCCTCCCCCTCCATCACCCACTTCTCCCCCTCCATCACCCACTCCTCCCCCTCCATCACCCACTCCTCCCCCTCCATCACCCACTCCTCCCCCTCCATCACCCACTCCTCCCCCTCCATCACCCACTCCTCCCCCTCCATCACCCACTCCTCCCCCTCCATCACCCACTCCTCCCCCTCCATCACCCACTCCTCCCCTCCATCACCCACTCCTCCCCCTCCATCACCCACTCTTCCCCCTCCATCACCCACTCCTCCCCCTCCATCACCCACTCCTCCCCCTCCATCACCCACTCCTCCCCCTCCATCACCCACTCCTCCCCCTCCATCACCCACTCCTCCCCCTCCATCACCCACTCCCCCCCCCTCCATCACCCACTCCTCCCCCTCCATCACCCACTCCTCCCCCTCCATCACCCACTCCTCCCCCTCCATCACCCACTCCTCCCCCTCCATCACCCACTCCTCCCCCTCCATCACCCACTCCTCCCCCTCCATCACCCACTCCTCCCTCCTCCCTCACCCACTTCTCCCCCTCCATCACCCACTCCTCCCTCCTCCCTCACCCACTTCTCCCCCTCCATCACCCACTCCTCCCCCTCCATCACCCACTTCTCCCCCTCCATCACCCACTCCTCCGTCCTCCCTCACCCACTTCTCCCCCTCCATCACCCACTCCCCCCTCCCCCAGTGTTACCAATGCATGTATGGCTTCATCATCCCGGACTGACCAATCGAACGACATTCAGGATACTGCAAACGAATGCATATCCAAGCAATGGTCTACAAGCCTACCTGTGGTTGAAACTGTTGCCAGATGCTACTTTAATAACCAGTTTCCTGGAAATGAATGTTTACATGCTGAGTCACATCTTTGGCCACAGTATAAGGGGTGTTGGTGAGTGGCAGCATCATGTGATAGTTAATATTATTTCAAGTGCACATACAAGACCAACTGAACAGTGAGGCAGACGTGAGTGGGCGAGTGTCTCAATTAGGGCATATCAATTACTAGGTCAACATCATCTATTGATAGTTGTTACCAACTCACAACTGGTTAATCCTAACTAGAGCAGTGATGCAGACCTCATGAAGGAACACGTTTTTTTTTTTAATGACAGCATAGTCACAATGCATTACGAGACAAACATCCGATGCCAGACACTTGTGGCAATGGTCTCATTGTATTTAGCCTGACAATGTGAATTATGTGCATGCGGGGTAGTTTATACCAACGTTCAGCCTGATCTGTTTCCAAAACGGAAACGAAATAAGCTCTAAATGTATATTCTGAACGAGGGAGACAAGTTCCTAAGAATATTCACTTGAAATTTCAGAACTCTCCTAAGTAGTGCATGTAACTTGGTTTATTTTGTATGTGTAGTGTAGTAGTTTTAACCTGTGTACATGCATGTATATGTATCATTTTATAAAGTTGAGTTTAAAAAATAATAATAATCTAGGCCTCTACTATGGGGGGTGTTAGAATTTCTACCTACCACTCTCAAAATATGGAGAGGATTAAGAAACATATGAAAACATGTATTTTAATTTTTAATTCTAAGAGTAACCCCCCTGTACAGTACCATTGAAGTTTTACAAAACACGATGAATGCATGTACATATCCAGGTATATACAGCAATAAAAGATAAACTAGGGAATTAGTCATGTGTACTACTAAAATATTGCCTTAATTTACTACATCTTTCATTCATTTAGGCATTAGCAAGAGCACAATACAAGGATCGCATAAAGGGAAAAACTAGAAGTTCAGACAGTCATTTAACAACGCGGTTTATGACATAGCGGAAAAATCTTGATTATTTTGGGGAATAATTCCCTTCTAATGGTTTGTATGATTCCTATTTAAAACTCAGTACGTATTTGCGACTGCCCTGTGGAGTTTTATACAGGCTCGTATTGTCGGACAATCCGCAAACATGCTGCGCCAGGTGCCTTTTGTTTTTCCATGCAATTCCTGGTCGATCACACTACTTATACCACTGTATTGGTTTTTGGTTTATATAATTGTTTCTTATAATACTCGCTTTTGCATCCATTTATTAAGTATAGGCTATAGGGATCAGAACTGTACCTTGAATGCTGAGGCACATAGTTGAAACTATAATGAGCTGGCTTTTAAAGGTTACAATACGACAATTTTATATGCCTGCTGATTCTTTACTTTTCCAATTTCATCTATAATGATTGGAGTTAGAAAAAAATCTATAGGAGGGAATTATGAATATTATATATTCCCCAATATTTCCCCGCATTTGCCGTAAACCGCGTGTTAAAATAACCCATTGTATTTTATCAGCAATTTTGTTGTACTTTGATATGGTGAAATCTTATGGAATACATGAATTACGTATTAATATGAATCATGTTGAGGCTTGAGTAATTGTATATATATACCACATATATAGTCACGTCAGCTATTGGTCCAAGTTATAGCCTATAAGATTGGTATAGTTTCTTCACTATTTTTTCAGTGATCCTTCATTAGTCTAAAAATGTCATTGATAAAGAAATACCTCACTTCAAATACAATCTGATTTCATATACTCATGAGCGAGATCCTTGTTTTTTGTTCTATCCAAGGCTAGATTTCTTTATCTACAAGACCTGCTTAGCAGTCTATTTGAACCAAAAAATATAATTGGAATATTCTTCGTATGATCCTGTAACAGTTATTAATGCACATTTGACTTGTGTTGATACAGCTGTACTTCACTACTTCGAAACTTTTCTTGATAATTCATAATTTATAAAGCCAACACTTAATTAATTTGGTCAGCATGAAGGTTGCGTACTGGTACTCCTTCTAACTTAACATCTTGATTATTTGTTGGGATTTTTCATAATAAGAACCAAACCCAAATACCTCCTCTTCTGTTAGAGCGGATCAATAGCCTACTCACATAAGCAGCAGCACACACTATGAAAAGAAAAATGAGACAAAAATCCTATATTTAGCACATGTAAATGTAACAGAACCAAAAGAAGTGCTTTTATATCTCATTTTACTTTTCCCAAAACCTTGATCCCTTCCTTTTTACACCACCTTTGCCTCCAATTCCTATATCCCACCAACTTTCTCGTTAGAGAATGTTTTTCTTTACTTGTTTCCTCTATTTTTAATTTTATTGTCGATGATTTCTGTGCTCACAAGTTATAGTTATGACGTAGCCTGTTTAATTGCACTTATGCAGTCTCCCCCCCCCCCCCCCCCCCCCCCCCCCAATTCAATTACCGTCACGAGCAGACGCCCGCTTTTGAAGGGTCAGCATTGTACCGAAGCGGGAGGGCTCTAGCTCGTCGACCGTCTCGATTTTGGAGGTATTCGTCGTTTAGCTCTCGTCTTTTTTTTTTGACGTGAAAGTATATTGACAAAAGCTACTTCGCTTGCCAAAAGTGGCAATCAAATGAAACGCTGCGATCAAATGAAATTTCCACCTGTTCTAACGCTGCACAATTCTAATTATACGTGAATGTTGCCATGAAAACGCTTTCATTAGCACTCCGCATTACATAATGATTACGTATATCAGCTTTATGCTTTATTCATATATCTGATAGCTGAAGATGTCCTTCCAGAAGATTCTAAAGCGATTGTTATAATTGGCGCTCTTTAAAACCATTCCTATCCGGAGTTATACTCACCCGAGAATTAGAAGAAGACGACGACGACGGAGAAGAATTGGCCTGGGGACGAGATAAAACACTAGCTTTTTCGTTCTCTTAAAGCAAACAGTTTGAAGACTGGAACAAAACATTAAAATGACCGTCTTTGCCTTCTGGTTCGATAGCAACGAAGAGCTAAACTATTCGTTTCTCGGTACGCGAGTTAAACCCGGGTCAATTGAACTAGTTCCTAATAATGCACAAAAAACGAAAAGACTTTTTTTTTTTGGCAAAACACCATGAGGTAGGTCAGCAGGTTTAGAGAAAGACTACACCTCCGAGGCTTTTTCCCCTTTAGATCTTGTTTCTACATATGCAATCTTCTGTTTTATCCATTCACAATGTATGCAGGAACTTCAAGGGGTACAGGGGGGTGTGAGGGATTACAAATTCAATGAAATTTATTTTTACATCAGTGTGACCAGTACATGTTTTCAGAGTGGTAGAAAAAGGAAATAAAAAAATAGCTGAATACCCCCCCCCCCCCCCCCACTTCTATTGTGAGGTATTCATCTACCACATTCTTGACATACTCCCTGTGAAATGAAATGCTACCTAACTAGTTCATGGGCAAACTAGTTCTTGGGCAAATCAGCAGCACCCGATGTCTCAATCATCTCACTGTATAAATAAATAACCCTCTTACCCTTTTGGAAGCAAGAGTGTTGGCGAAAACTGATGCTCAGGTCACAGAGGCAAGGAAACACCTGGACAATGACCCCAAGTGTTCTGAACTTGGGTGTGTGTGTGTGTGTGTGTGTGTGATCCCATGGTGGCTGAATAATATGGGTGAAGAGGCCTCTGCTATTATCTCTTCTATCACCTCGAGACACGATACCTCCACCAAAGTCGGTGGTGCTCAATGATACTTATGGCCGGTTGAATGTTCACTTGGTTCGGGCCAATGCCACTGCTATACTTTCAAGGATAGCACCACAAACATATAGCAAAACATAGTTTATGCATAATATGTAATATTACAAATGGGAATATAAATGCACGTAGAAGATAAACAAGTATTTAACTAGTAAACTATGTAGCTATGTATGAGTCAACCAACTAAGTAGAGGTCTGAGACTTTAGCACGGGGACCTGCCCTAGCAAGAAATGCTCTGGCATTCGAGCACACAAGGGAAAGGTTTAGTCTGGAATAAATGCCATCCAGAGTGGTGGAAGTGGAGGAGTTAACCTGGTATAAATCTAATCGATAAATCTTAAATAATCGATAATAATCCTGTACGTGCATTTATTCACATTCGTGTAGTCTCTTGTAACTTGTAATAATTTCTCTGTAAATAAAAAAATGAATAAATAAATAGTCATTATGGTATCATCATTATGCTGTTCCAGCCTTCAGTTATTTTTTTGTTCTGATAACGTTGAAAGAATTTGATTCATTTTGGAGAAAATCATACCCCTTTATTCTTGTATAATGTCAGGCATTTCTACACAAATAAATGTTAGATGCATCACATCAGTGAAATTATGAAGGAGGTTTGCGACTACTCAGTAGCTGGGGGGTATGGGCCCTCTGCCCCTGTGGCACATCTCACAGAATGGGTAGCCCTTGTTTGGCGGGTTGGTCTTACATGTCCTGCAGAGAGCAGGCTTAGGAGGAGCTGCGCCACCTTGGCCTTGAGGGGAAGACGAAGGTGGAGGTGGGGCTGTATGGGTAAATGTGATATCACCCCCTCCTCACATGCCCCCATGCAGTAGTAGCACTCCAATATACACACCACACATGCCACACTAAAGACAAAGAACCACAACCCGGCACACACTAAATGACCACCGTACACTATTACAAACAGTGGACCACACTTCACATATGCACACAAAGCACACAACACACAAACACACCTCCAACACTGGTCTTGATAGCCGAACTTGTGGTCGATGACTGAAAGTCTGATGGCCATGCTCCTGAGGGCAAAGGGGTAAAATATATACTCAAGGTATTAAAGACTGACTCAATAGGAAAAATCAATTGCTTACATTCATGTTCTAAGCTAATTGCATAATTCTGATACAACATTGACCGAAGACTTACACGTATTGAACAGCATACATTCATATATATAGAGTGAAGTTGGTGAGGAATACAAATTTGGCAGCTAGTTATTCATGAATAACTACAATAATTCACATAATAGGATGGATGAAAACACACCAGTTAGATCCACTAGGTTCTCTGGCTATTTACGATTATCAAAACTTTTGCATTTTGTTCTGGTTGTCGATAGCCAAGGGTAATACCTCCTTCAACAAACTTAGGAAATTTGCACTCAGGTATGTTAAGACTGGCTACACTATATTTGGAATTTGAATTTTCTGCAAATTCAAAGATTACAACATGCCGCTTTTCTGTTTGGGTACTTCTTGTAGCTATTCTCTTTATACCAAATCTTTGTTCAATGATCCCGCAAATTAACTTAATTGATAGTTGTCATAGCAACCTTAGTAGTTTATTGCATCGCGCTCCGAAATATGGGGGCGTTTCTTTGCGTTTTCGCAAAACCCGGGTGATTTAATATCGTTGTTTGTGGACAAAAACAGTTACATATTGTTCATTTGATACTGGTCTAACTATTGTCGGTGGGCACAACGAAATATAACATCGTTTGCATAAGTTGCACAACGAAAATGATGAAGTTTGGGCTTAATTTTTCGCATTTCTAAGGTTTGTCTGCAAGCGTTCGAAGCGTTTCGAAATTGTGATCAAAAAGCCTAGTATAATGATTAAATATGGATATCCCAGAAGTAGAAGAACTGCTGTAACATGCGAAAAACTATTCTTTTATCGCCCGGGTTTTCAATTCTAACATTAAGTCAATTATTTCACCGTGCGTAACCGTTGTCATAGAAACAACATTATATATTAATTACGCGTTATCAATCCAAAGTGTATTGGACATTATTAATCTGTGGTAACGTCTGTGTATGAATCTTTATGAATAAACGCTTCATTTGGCAGCCATTTAATTATTTTAAGTGTAGTCAGTCTTAACACACCTGAGCACGCAGGAAAATCACAAGTGCCAGCGTGTCTGTGAAATGATCCTAGGTGTACAGCAATAGAAGGAGGTGTGGCAATATGATGGGTTATAAGGTGGTGTGGCAAAAGGTAATGGAGGATTTGAACACATCTATGCACATACATGCGATGAAGTGGCTTACAGGTAGGATACAGGAGGGATGGAATGAAGTGGAAATGAGAGGTGCAGCAGCATACCTTTTGCTACTGAAAGATCAGTTATCCCCAGGTTAACTGACGTTGAGGTAACAGAAGGCCCGCGATTGGTGGTGTCATCTGGCGATACAAGGTAGAGGAGGAGAGGAGAGGATGGGTAGATGGGCAAGGGGTAGAGAAGGAGAGGAGAGGATGGGTAGATGGGCAAGGGGTAGAGAAGGAGAGAGGATGGGTAGATGGGCAAGGGGTAGAGGAGAGGAGAGGATGGGTAGATGGGCAAGGGGTAGAGGAGGAGAGGAGAGGATGGGTAGATGGGCAAGGGGTAGAGGAGAGGAGAGGATGGGTAGATGGGCAAGGGGAGAGGAGGAGAGGAGAGGATGGGTAGATGGGCAAGGGGTAGAGGAGGAGAGGAGAGGATGGGTAGATGGGCAAAGGGTAGAGGTGGAGAGGAGAGGATGGGTAGATGGGCAAAGGGTAGAGGAGGAGAGGAGAGGATGGGTAGATGGGCAAGGGGAGAGGAGAGGAGAGGAGAGGATGGGTAGATGGGCATGGGGAGAGGAGAGGAGAGGATGGGTAGATGGGCAAGGGGAAGAGGAGGAGAGGAGAGGATGGGTAGATGGGCAAGGGGAAGTATAAGGTGAGAATCGGCAGGAGAGGACGGATACGGGGAGAAAACATTAGGGAGAAAAGGATGAGTAAGTGGAAAGTAATTCTTATTTTAATATGAATATGCAGGACGCATGTGTAAGTAAACATGAAGACGGAGTGTCTATAGTGACACAGATTATGCCTTCCTCCAATGACAACATATATATATATAGTCAGAAAATGAATTTTCACAACACAAGAATTATTACAGATCATTATGCTCCTATGGACATCGTTCAGACCATTGCAAACCTTCATATGCCATTGCCAAATACAGAAATGTGTGGAACAGAATTTTTAATTTTGATTAAAACCAGCCCTTTAATTTTCACAGTCCGCAATACTAAAATTACTACCAAACTCACTCACAACACAAACACAACACATGCATGCACACATGCACACGCACACACAGATGCACACCCATACACACACGTACACACAAACACATGCACACGGACGTGCACACACACACACATGCACATCCATACACACACGTATATAGTGATCTGTTTCAAATGAACTTGGTAAGCTCACTCGTTTTAAAGCTACCTTGAAAGTGCTACTGGAGGCACAGCCAAAGTTTCACAGACAAAGGTCAGTACCTTTTGCGCTTAAGGAAGCTGTAGAGAGAAAACTGGACATGCCACGCAACGGAGACTATTGACCGAGGCGAAGCTTACATTCACGGGTGCTTTGGAACTAGCAAAGTCACAAGAAACAGCAGAGTTGCAAATCAAACAGTTTAAGTGCCCTGATTTGGGCGTGAACAAGCTGTATAGGATGAAGCATAACGAGAAGGAATCAGGGGGGAAATGTTCCCACTGTGGTCGACGGAATCATTCTTCGGGCCAATGCCGGCTGAAGGATCTGAGTTGCCACAAACGTGGTGAGAAGGGATACATAGCTCTGCGAGGACTACAAGGTGTCAGTAAATCAAGCATTGGTGTTGGACAAGTACCCATTGCCAAAGCCTAGTGATCTGTTTGCCACATTAGCAGGGGAAAAGTGGTTTACCAAACTGGATTTGGCACAAGCATATAGTCAGATGGAACTGGATGAAGAATCTCAGCAATATGTTGCAATTAACACTCACTGTGGCCTGTATCGGTATTTGCGTTTGCCTTTCGTAATTGCTTCAACTCCAGCTATTTTTCAATGAAGTATGGATACGATCCTTCAAGGCATACCAGGGGTACAGTGTTACGTGGATGACATACTCATTGTGGGTAAAAACCAGAGAAGAACACATTTCTACTTTGGAGGAGGTTTTAAAGCAGTTAGAGAAGGAAGGGCTGAAATCGAGCAAAGATAAATGTCGTTATTTGGTCAAGACTGTGGAATATCTGGGGTTCAAGATAGATGCTAATGGACTACATGCTACGGGACAAGAGCTAGACACATTGTTGGAAGCCCCCATACCAACTAGTGTGCAGCAACTCAGGTCATTTTTGGGATTGGTGAACTATTATTCAAAATTTATTCCAAATCTGGCAACAATTCTTCACCCTTTTAATGCCTTGCTCAAGAAAAACGCTCAATGGAAATGGTCTGAAGAGTGTGAACATGCATTTAATGGGCCGTTCATAAATTACGTCACGCATAAGGGGGGGGGGAGGGGGTCTGGTCAATTGGGACGCTTTGTGACGGGTTGGGGGGGGGGGGGGGTTAGACTGTGTGATGTCACATTTTGTATCAAAATTCATATAGTCATGTGGTAATACTGTTATTTTTGCAGATTATGATCAGACCTCAATATCAGTCTGGGACCTGTAAATCACATGTACATGTACAGTTTTGGCGGGACTGCGCAGCCGCAGAGAGACTGATCCGTGTACCAGACGCCTTCGGGACACATAGTGCAGCAACACGATTGGACAGACCGATCTAGAAAAACTATTAAAATGCGATTTAATGTATCAGTGCATGCAGTGTGTTGTATTATTTAGGGTTCTATTCTCGAGCCAGATCTATATAATTACGGTTCATTGTACTGCCTGCAGAGTTGTCAACTTGTCGTTTGCGCGCTTAGCGGAGTAGCAGATGGATAGATCTAAATTGTACACGTCCCTTTTCGAAACTTACGTTGAGGCATTTCCTAACAAACCCAAGAAGATTTGCCAGCAAGAGGTGAATGAGAAGTGGAATGCAGTTAAGGATAGTGAGGAGGTAATAGTGAAAGTGGATGGACTATTGAAGGAGCTAAAGGCCATCACAATGAAACACAAAGGTGGGTTGTTGAGTTTTTGGGGGAGACAACCAACCCAGAAAGCCGTTTCACTTACTAAGAGCAGTGTTCCAGAAATCTCATCAGTGGTAGAAATTGTAGTGGCTGGTGATTCCAATGAGGCCAAAAAGAATGCAAGTGAGCCTGGCACTTCTGCCAGCTGCAACAGCCTGAGTGTGAAACCAAAAGCCATAGTTCAAGAGCAACTTCAGCTACAAATAAATGTGATACATGCAGACTTGGTTGGCTTATACGCTCGTAAAACAGCTGGGATTCTGACTGATGAACAACAAAGAGAGCTGTCAGATAAGATGAAGAAGGTCGAGGAGTTAGGGTCTGTGTTGAAGAAAAAAAAAGACGACCAAAAAAGATCAAAGAAGTTCAGAGATGAGAGAGAGAGAAGAAACTCACTGCTGCCTTTGCAAAACATCCAGAGTTGAAGTCCACGCTGAGGATCAGAAATGAGGCTGGGAGGCCACGATTAGAAGATGACCAGCCACTCCTGTTGAAAGCTATTGTTGATATAGCTTTATATGGCTCTGCTGCTCATGAGAAAAGGCAAAGTGATATATATAGGAGCATCAAAACGTTGGATGAGCTAACCAAACAGCTCAATCATGATGGATTCAAAATCCATAGGGGTGGGGTTTACCTTCGCCTGATTCCAAAGCGCAGCTCTTCCTTGGAAGATAAAAGGCATGTTCAAACTGTACCAGTGAAGCTAATCAGAGCACAGAACGATTGCCATGCAAAGCATGTTGACCAAAGATTCTGTGTGTCCACAATTAAACACCTAGAAGAAATATCTTCCACCCTGGGACCTAATGAAGTGTGCTTTCTAAGTCAAGATGACAAAGCTAGAGTTCCAATTGGTCTCACTGCAGCTAACAAGCAGTCTCCTTTGCTGATGCATGTTGAGTACAGAGTGAGTTTGCCAGACCATGATTGGGTTGTTGCTGCTCAACACAAGTTGATCCCGTCTGTGTATGCTGGAATTTTGGTACAACCAAATGGTCTTGGTAAACCAGAAGCTGTTAGCTATTCAGGGCCAACATACATTGCAATTCGTTCTGGAAAGCACTCCTCGTCTACAGCCTATGCACATGCACTTGATTATGAGAGATTGCTTCAGCTACCAGAATTTGATGCCATAATCAAATATGGACCAGATAATGCAGTGAAACCTGTCATTGTCATTACTGTAGATGGTGGTCCAGATGAGAATCCTCGCTATCAGAAGGTCATCGAAACAGCTGTGCATCATTTCGTGCAGAACAATTTGGATGCATACTTCATTGCTACTAATGCTCCTGGCAGAAGTGCATTTAACCGCGTTGAAAGAAGAATGGCTCCACTAAGCAAAGAACTGTCAGGTTTAATTTTGCCACACGACAACTATGGGAGCCATCTGAATGATCAAGGACTGACTATTGATACAGGCCTAGAGAAGAAGAATTTTGCTTCTGCTGGAACCACATTGGCTGAAGTTTGGTCCCAGACAGTTGTTGATGGTCATCCAATAGTTGCTGAGTATATTGATCCTGATTCATCTGAACTGAAGCCTGAAACTTTACAATCAAAAGACCCTATTTGGTTTGCAGCGCACGTACGTACGAGCCAATACTTCACTCAGATTGTTAAGTGCAATAATTCGTCTTGCTGCTCTAAGCCCAGAAGTTCTTACTTCACGTTTATGCCAGAAAGATTTCTTGCTCCTCCAATCCCCATTGCACAAACGCACCTTGATGGCTTGAAAGCACCAGAGAAAAACGTTCATGAAGATAACCACCAATTTCCATCTCTTTTTATTTCCAAGTCTCTAAATCTTGATGAAATTCTTCCAAGATCAATAAAGGCTTTCAAGGTTCTTCCGTACGATCTGTACTGCCCATCAGTTAAGTCGCAATTGCTTGATCGGTCTTGCAAGATCTGCTCTCTGTATTTTGCATCAAAAGTGATGCTGCAGAAACATATGGTGGTCCATAAGAAAGCTCCAGTTGAAGCCCCGAAGCGAGACAGGCCAATAAGAGTTGCCGCCAGGAGACAGAGAGAATTAATGGTGATTATTGCATTTGAGGAGAACCACCTGGAACACGCCGATTGGATTGAAGAAGATCTTCTTGATCTCGTAGGAGTTCAGGTACCCCCTGAAATAACGACTGAAACGGCTATGAATGTATGTTTGCTGGAAGAGCACCTTCGATTTCCATGGGTAGAAGATGCTGGTGAAGATGCATGACCACGAAGTATGCGAAAACTTTTTCTTTGAGTTCTAAAGTAGTTGCATATAGCGCACGAAACTTGTAATCATTTTATTAATGTTTATGGATACGCTGAAATCAATTAACTGGAGTATGAATGGCCCCTAAGGAAGCTAAGCAGCGTCTTACCTCACCATTATGACCCAAGTTTGCCCATTAGGTTGGCTAGTGATGCTTCAGCATATGGCAATGGGGCTGTGATTTCCCACAGATTGGCTGATGGGAACGAACCACCGATTGCCTTTGCATCGCGAACGCTAAGTTCCAGTGAGCAGAACTATTCACAGCTTGAGAAAGATGCTCTTTCATTAATATTTGGTGTTAAGAAGTTCCATGAATATCTTTATGGGCGACGGACGTTTCACTCTGATTACAGACTATCAACCCTTAACAACATCCTTAGGCCCAAGGAATGGTGTACCACCATTAGCAGCAGCCCGACTACAGAGATGGGCACTTCTGTTGTCAGCGTATGAGTATACCTTAGAGTATAGACCTACAGCACGGTAATGCAGATGGTTTGTCCAGGTTGCCACTCACTGCTACAACTGATGCAGTTTCAACTACTGTAGACTGTGACATTTTTAGTATGGCACAAATCGAGGTGTTGCTGCCTGTGACAGCTATGCAGTTGCAGAAGGTTACTCGCCAAGACCCCATCTAAAGCCAAGTAATCACATTCGCAAAGAAAGGTTGGCCAAGCTCAGTGCCTGAAAGGGTTGAAACCTTTTTGGGCACACAGGAATGAGTTAACAATCCCCAACAAAACAAAACCCCACATAAAAAGAAAAAACCTTCTTACATACACTCGCAATCCCAGAAACACCTCCTGATGTTATTTAACACTGTATTTTCATATTTGCTATTTCTAGCTGTCATGTCATTAGCACCTGTGTGAACAATGTGGAAAGGCATTTACCCGTCAGAGGACTTTGAAGACTTACATGCTACTTCACACTGGAGAGAAGCCACATCAACATTGATTGCCTGATGTGGGGAATTAGAGTCGTGTTGCCTGCTAAGTTACAGGAACGTGTGCTGCAGGAGCTGCATGTCGGACACCCCGGGGCATCAAAAATGAAAGCAGTGGCAAGAAGCTATTTGTGGTGGCCAGGACTTGAGAAGTGCCTTGAACAGAAAGCCAAAACCTGTGGGCGGTTGCCAGGAAATAAAGAACAATCCTCCAGTGGCTCCACTGCATCCTTGGATTTGGCCTTCTCAGCCATGGAAAAGGGTGCACATTCATTTTGCTGGACCCTTTAAAGGTCACATGTTTCTGGTTGCAGTTGATGCACATTTGAAGATTATGAAAAGCACAAGAACAATTGAAGTGTTACGGGAGTTTTTCGCAACTTACAGTTTACCAGACCAAGTGGTGTCTGACAATCTGACAATGGGCCACAATTTGTATCAGCGGAATTTCAGACCTTCATGAATAACAATGGTATCAAGCACATTCGAAGTGCTCCTTACCACCCATCCTCAAATGGGTTGGTCGAAAGGTTCATACAAACGTTTAAAAAGGCTATGCGAGCTGGTGATCGGGAGGGGGATGACTTGAAACTTCGATTGTCTCAATTTTTGTTGAAATATCGCAGTCCCCCCATTTGACTACAGGTGTGGCCCCATGTGAACTATTTCTGAAACGGTCTAAGCAAACCAAAGTTGGAACTACTGAGACCAGATGTAGAATCCACAGTTTCAGGGCATCAGGGTTGTCAGAAATCATATCATGATAAGCATGCAAAACGAAGAGAGTTTGGTGTGGGTCAAGCAGTGATGGTGAGGAATCTACGAAAAGGTCCTAAGTGGGTAGCAGGGGTGATTTCAGAGCTAAAAGGGCCTTTAACTTTCCTGGTAGAGGTGGAACCAAACCAATATATTGGTGTCGACATGTTATATCAGAGATAGGGCATGCAAGGAAGCATGGAAGAAGGGATGACTGACAGGAAAGCTGAGGATTTCCTTGAAGAGGAGACTGAAACTGATGCTGGAATGATGGAGGATCTTGAGCATTCTGTTCAGTGGAGAGACGGAAACAGCACTGGAGGCAGCCGAGCCAGAGGATCAAGATGCTGGCAATGCAACTGAGCAAGAGGCGGAAGATGGGGAGTTACCAGAGGGGGGCAGTCCATCAACCGGATGTGCAGAACACCGACAGACAGACACCGGAGTCGAATACCCTTTGCTATCCACAGCGGATACGGCAACCTCCAGATCGTTACTGAAAAACTGAATTAAACATATTAGTGTGAGGAAATGTAGTATAGTTATATTGTATTTCTATTTAGTGCCTTGCACATGCTCATGTGATCATTCTTTTGTACGTGTGTTCCTATGTGATTGGTGTCATGAACCTTGTCGGAGTCTAGAACACACGATACTACAACATGCACACATACATACACACACACAGACAAAACACCTTGTAGGCTCTGGTATTTCTTGGCACAGGTTCTGCTACAGAAGTCATGTGTTTTATGTCCTTCCACGTGCTTGGGATAGGGACATCCAGGAAATATGCAGATGGAAGGGTCTGAGTGAAGTGATCAATAACTAGCCAGTACACATATACCATGACAGGCAACGAACCTTCTCGCTGGTAAAAAGAAGATGGAGTTTGGGAAGTGGGTTTGGTTTTAGGCTGGGAGCGGAACTCACTAGTGTTCTGGCTGGAAGCTTTTGGTGGTATAGGAATGAATAACCGGGGGACAATGTAGGGAGAGATTAAGAAGGAAACGATAGCTAGATGAATACACCTTGTAGGAACGGTGATACAGTGGTGCATCCCATGCATGCACTTACGCATATCGCGGCTTGATAGTTCCTTGTGCGATCTAGCCTCGCAACCGCAGTACGCACACGAAGAGCCAGCATATATGCCTTCTGCCTCGTACTTCCGACAGTTACCTCCGCTCTCTATGCACTCGGGGTTGAGACACTCGCCCAACTCAACGATGCGCACGTGTCGGCCTGGCGGGTGGTCGCAATACTCACATCGGACCCTTCCTGGGGTCTCACAGGTGAACTCGTTGCACTCGCATTGTGTGCACTTTCCTCGCTCAATACCGTGCACGTCCTTCATTGTGGTACACGGCGCACGTGATATATATATATACATTAGACAATAGCGGAAGTGATTCGCGCAATCTGATTGGTCAATTGCAGGTATCTAAACGCGGTAGAAACCTAGAGAGGGACTCTAAGTGCCAGTGGGGGGGATTCTAAGTGCCCCGGGCACTTAGAATCCCCCCCACTGGCACTTAGAATCCCTCCCGTTATCGTTATCGCGTTGCGCGATAATGTATTGGTTGCTACGTACGCGTTGCTATTGTCTAAATTGGTTAGACACTGAAACCGAGGGATCTACGTGATTTAGAATCCCCTCGGGCCCTTAGCAGCGCCCTCGCTACCGCTCGGGACGCTACAGCCCAGGGCCCTCGGGGATTCTAAATCACGTAGATCCCTCGGTTTCAGTGTCTAACCTATATTTATATATTTTGCAATTATGAACGCCCGCCCCCTTTCAGTTCGGAGACTTACCACATACACCACCAGGAAAGTCAAATACTATAATACATATTTGAAACATTCATCTCCGCAAGCGTATACATAATTGTATCAGATACGTGTATTTGTAACATACTAGCAAAACATATTTGATACATATCTGCTTGCATTCTAAGATCGATGTTTCAAATATGTTTTTTGCTATGATACAATTAACAGTTATGATACAAATTTGAACTTTCCTGGGTGTGTAGCCTATATAATCTATGATTCTGCCTGGCATAATTGGCTGCATTGATGAAGAAAAGAATGCCGTTCATAGGCAGGTTATTGAAGATCTTGGTCTTGGCCCCATTACAGGTACCTTCATCAGAGATATATGATCTCTGCCTTCATTAACCTTTTGAAATGCCTGCTTTCTATCGTACCGACACCGCAATGCATTCCTAAAGTGGTTAGGTCACTCCGGTAAAGTATTTATAGTTTAACGACCATGTTCATCAATTACGGGGAGGATTAAAGGAAGCATACATGTAAGCTCTAGTGAGGAATCGGTGTGAATGGGAACATCAACGGCAAAAGGCCATATACGACAGGAAAGTTCGTGAGAAACCTTTCAGTAAAGGCAACATGTTGTGGTTATTTTCACCAGCCGTTCCTATAGTGGAGGATGCAAGAAGTTCCGCCATGGAAAGAGCCGTTTCAGTATAGTGGTGGAGAAAATGGGGAGCAGCACGAACAAGATCATGGACCAAATTGGTGGGAAACGTCAAAACGTATTTCGTGTTTCCTATGATCACGTGACAAAACCTAGTCTCGTAGACAAAACCTAGTCTCGTACCAAGACGAGTGATGCAGACGTAATGCAAATGTTTGATAAGTTATACACATGCAATCTTCCTTTCCGTCCAAATACAAATGCACTAAAAAAATCAGTACTATGCAATTTTATGAATGCCATCCTTTTGATATGCAATGATATAGCGAGGCAAGATGGCCTCCTCATCATAGAGGACTATCTCTGGATAGTTCAGCCTGCTTCCTGTCTGGCCATACACGCTGTCATAGCCCCGTGGGGGAGCAGTGAGGTGAGTCTGGTCAGTTGTAACCACATGCTTATTCCCCGGAAGGACATCACAGAGGAGCATGGCCCTGTGTGTGTGGCTTCCTTGTGTGTAGTCATGGCACTTGGATGAGTTTGGAGCCAGATAGAAGCCGTGACCAAACCTCTTAAAGCTGATGTTCTTCCCTATACGTTTCTTTCTAAAGCCCTTCTGACTTATCCCACAGATTCCACATCCACTGTCAGTACATAAGTTTCTGGTAACAGCAAGGTTGCACTTGATGATGGTGCCATGATAGTGTTGCTCAACGTTCGTTGGGGAGCCTTGCTGGGCCAGTGTGGCACTGTAGCTGCTCCATCTCTTCTCCACGTTTTTACAAATGACTTCAAAGATGTAGTCCACACCTGGACATGGTCCTTTCTGAACACTCCAATCCCTCTGAAATTGCGAAACGACTGAAATGTAGTTAGGTGATGAAGTATTGAGCTGCTTTAACCCAACAGCCAAGTCTGTGTAGAAAGAAAGTATAACTAGTTCTATATACCGGCAGGCAACAGGGAAATGCCACTAAAGCCCAAATTGCTCTCCACACCCCCTCCCATTCCAAATACCAGCTTGTTGTGCAAGCAGATATGTAAAAAAAATATGGGCAGAAATTCAGCAGGTGTCATTTCCATTACCAATTACTCATTGCGCTATTGTCATTACCATGTTTTGCAGCTTTGGCATGTGTCCTATGAAAGTGGTCCATCACCTTCTTACCAGAAGGGACCACATATGGGGGGTGTGAGCACCCAAAGAGAGAGGATGTCTGCCCAGAGTACGTGGCTAATTTTAGATCAGCACCTGTCCACGTGCACAGAATTAAGGTTAGTTTATCCAGCAGCACCCTATCATGCATTCAGGTATGTACTAACTCATACCTGTCTCAGTTAAAGCTAGCACTTTACCTCCTCCATTGTCACGACAGAAAATAGAGCAATAATCATAGTAACCACTCCCATCAGGTAAGGAACGCTTCTGTAAATTACATTCAGGAGTGTTACACTTCAGATATGATGGCACTGTAATCATTTCAAAAGAATTAATCAGTGGACACGCTGTATGAGATTAGGGCAATCACCTGCTATTGCAAGGGTACTCCTCTGGTATTCCAAAGCGTGAGCCTTACTGCAACATTCATGTTCTATTCCTATGGCTGCATCAAAGTACTTGGGTTTGCTGCACCCAGGCAAGCTGCACCGCAGGTCAGGAGGCAGTTGTAGTTGTGACGGGTAAGTAAAAGGATATGCTGTGCTGGGTGTCATCACAGCTAAATTAAATACAAGCTCATTGTAACAAGTAATGCAAGACTTTGAACGTGCATATACATGTAAACATGCATAGGTACACATGTAAACATGCATAGGTACACATGTAAACATGCATAGGTACACATGTAAACATGCATAGGTACACATGTAAACATGCATAGGTACACATGTAAACATGCATAGGTACACATGTAAACATGCATAGGTACACACACAAACACACACATTGTACAACACATTACCCACCAACCAGTCAGGACAATATTCAATGAGAACTACGAAAATATCTTGTTAGTGACAGCGCAGGCCTAGATTCGTAAATGTCTCCAATAAAACTGCATGATTTTGCTCCTTTTATAGTTTCAAAATGTACATCCCTCTCCATCCCTTGCACATCCACTTTCTCCCACTCTTTCCATGCAGTCCGATCTCCTGCACATGTTTGACTTGTGCTCCGGGCATTTTCAATACTGAGTACAAAGTTCTCCATAAGATTCCGGTGTGCAAGTGTCATAAGCTCGTCAAATCATTGAGTCCTGTAGCTATATAATTGTCTGGAGCATTGTCATAAATGCTATACTTTATGTGGATATGGATATTGCAGTGAAAGTTTTCCCACTTAATTCGCTCCAATGAGCAATCAGGTGGTTTTGCTTCATCTTTTAAATCATTTAAACTAACTACGTTCAATATACGGGAGTACGTAATCATGTAGTGCCCATGTGAGAGCAACTGATTACAATAGCAATATCTCCACCATGTACTTCTCAGTCTTATTTTCAGGATACCATGATAATATCGGAAGTTTCACTAGAAACTTCCATATAGGATTTGACCTAGTTAGGCGTAGTCCGACCTTCGCGTATTGGCGAAGGTCGGGCTACGCCCAACTAGATTTGACCCCGACTATGAAATCATATATAATATAAAAACACGCGACACGTAATAACGAGACTCCTGACGATTGGATTGTACAGCTAGTTGTTGTGATCGAACGAGAAGACGAAAGTGAGTAATTTCGTGGTTTGTTTTATGTCGCAAAACTTCGCTGTTGTAGAGAACAAAAGGGTACTGCCTGTCCTCGTACCCATTCCAGGAATTATCTTCCTTGACCAGGATATGAACACATTTCAAATTTCACCAATAGCTTCAGAATTGGCTGGTAGAGTGCCTTCTGTGATCAAATAGTCAATGGTAAATTTTTGTAATTGTATCGTTAGAATTGGGCCGTACCAAACGTTACTCGTATCATTACGGCCGAATCGTCACAAGTTTAATTGATACCAAACCAGAAAACTACAGGAGCAGTAGCAAATGATTTACAATCAACTACATCTATTCGGTCAGTGTAAGACGTATAATTAGATATGAGAAAAAAATCTAGGAAACAAGTAACTAAAAACATTATCTTTATGAGAAAGTTGGTGAGATACGGGATTTGAAGACAATGGTGGTGTAAAAAGCAAGGAAACAAGGGTCTATAATAGTAAGGGAGAATGTCATAGTCCTATATTTAGCACACGAACATAGTATATATGCTACAAACGGGCTAAATATATAGGACTATGACATTTTCCCTTACTATTACAGACCCTTGTTTCCTAGTTGCTTTTTACACCAACATTGCCTTCATATCCTACATCTCACCAACTTTCTCATAGAGAATATGTTTAGTATACTTGTATCCACAGTCTTGATGTGTATCATACATATGTCAATAACATATATGAAATGGTTTGCCCAATCTTATAGACGGGTTGATCTCGTTTAAAACCTTATGTGTATACTTTACATTGGCTCTGGTGATGTGTGAACTTACACTCACTCACACACGCGCACAGTAAGGGCTTCAATGGTAAATAGATGGGTTGGAAGGGATCAACTGTCAGGCTGGCCAATGTTGACTAATTCTATAGCATAATTTTGTGTATATAAATTCTAATTACTAATGGCAGACAATATATGCTATAAAATGATTATCTGAAGAAGGGGGGAGGAGGGTGTTGGAGTACAGATGCTTGCCTTCCCCCCCCCCCTCCGCCCCCCTAATAATAATGGTGCTGACAGGATATGTGAATTTTAAAAAGCGAATCGAGCCCAGGGGGTGGGGCCCAGGGGGTGGGGGATGCATTAAAAATTTCTAAATCGCTCCAGAGTATTTCCCTGTGTATTAAAATATCATTATATTTATTTATTGCATGCATGATTATGCCAGCAATCGAGGGTGTATGACATGTAAAAACATTAGGTGAAATGTCACTGATGAAAAAAGCTTCATTATGACCAAGTTCACTCATTTTCTCCAAGCTGAATCTGATTCGACAGATTTGTTAGTCTTCTTTGGAGTGGTGGGTTGAATTTGAAAACAGTAATGATTACGTACACATAATGTTGTACATGTGTGTGCATATATTTCAGCCTTATGATTTGATGGCCAATATCAGCTGCCCACCAGGAAGACGGCCAAGGCTGGACTGATCCCTGAGATATCTATGTCCATTCTGTCATTGTTGATGTACATCAGGTAATGCTGCATATAACTCCTTATATTGTTGTATGGCCCTTAATTGATCGCTCCTCCCATATGTTTGGTCCTACCCTCCTTCTTGCTACAGGCCTGCATCTAGGCATGGTTTAGAAGATCAGTTTGTTGCAGGTTGTGCATGACCAAACACAGCTTCCAAATGAAACTGGTCACATGCATGCCTCCCCACTTAGATACACACACTCAGGGCCGCTCTACACCATTGCTTTGGTATTTCTACTAGTGGGATCGTATGACCAGTCCTTCGAATTCACTGAGGCAACTCAACAGCTTCACAAAACCATACATGCATGGGGCTTCATGTTAGCTTCGCGGGTGCATGCGTCCCGCAGTATTAAAATACTTGTAGTATAAAACTTACTAGAGAGAGGTTGCAGTGTCATCCCGGGAAGATCGGCGGCCATGTTATTTTGGTGTCTCCAGTTCTGTTACAGAATGTTTTCAATCTGTAGCGGATTATTTACACACCGAAAAACATGGCCGCCGATCTTCCCGGGATGACACTGCAACCTCTCCATACATAATGTGAATGTGGCATAATACTTATTGGACACACCGGAAGGAATAATTCCTGTAGCGGTAGGTTGGCCGTCTCCGTCCATGTCAACGGTTGCACGCGCAGTGGATCGAGGTAGCGAGCGCCGTGCCTTAGCCCTTGGTGGAGGAGAGGATAGGTTCCGGTGTTTTGCTGCGCTGTGGTCGCAATACTCGCATCTTACTCCACTGGACGACGTGAACAGCTTACAGTCGCAGGACAGCTGTGTGCACTTCCCCCGAAGAGTGCCTTGGCCGTCCTGCGCCATATAAGTCGACGGGATAAATCAACTTGTTGTAATTGAATTCATTGAAACGTTGGATCAGTGAGGGGGGGGGGGGGGGGGGGGGGATCTTGCGTGTAATGTCATCCACACGTTGGTGGCAACTACCTCGTTTAGGCGCCGGATATTTGCATTATTTCAGTGGCGGCGGGGTGGTAGGGCAAGTAGTCCTACTGTAGTGCTGCATGTTGCCGCGAGAGTCTATAGCGAATCACTGTAATATAAAATTACAAGCAGACTGCCCCTTAAAGGGCAATACAGGGTTTAGATACATCCACCAGCGCATGCGTGGAGCTGGCCAAACACTACGCATATGAGATGAATATAAATAGCATTGCTACACCACCAAAACCTCCGAAGGTTTATATATTTATACATCTGCATTCAGTATGCGGCTCGCGGGACGCAGTAATTTAATAGTGTATACTTGCATGTATGCATGAAGTTTAATTTAGCTTGATTAATAAGGAGAAATAAATTTATACCCGACCATGCACCATTTAGCCCTACCGAGGTATTTACCCGCTGCTGCATCAGTATCATTCTGCGCTCAACAGCCTCCTCCATTTTCTTGGCAGCTACAATACCTTGCACATTAAAAAAAATAAGCGCGTCGAATCAATTCTTGATTTCCAGTTACCACTTATACATTCTAGCTGGTACAAAATGTGTATGGCATACACATATATACCCGGTACTAAATGGTTTATCGCTTATATCGCATCTGTTTTTGCTGGCCTTTCTGCCCGGCACTTCTATGTATATTGCGGTAAAAATAATAATAATAAATACTATTTCAATATTCCATGCTAGACATCGCATTGCTGGTATTACTAGGCAACATTGTTTCATGCAACTTAATGAATGCAATTATTCATGCAGTAAAAGGAGGGGGGGGGGGGGGGGGGGGGCAAGAAATATTTTTTAAACACGTACCCATCCTCAGATTTCTTAAAGGGTACCCAGTTTACCCACCACCCTACGCCCCTTTCTCACCCACGTGTAACCACAATTAGCACTGAAGAACCCACGTTACAATGAATATAATTTATAGTGCCTTAACAACATTAGCCTGTTCCAAAAAAGAGAGGGGGGTTGATAACAGATGCAGCATCATCTATCAACCTGGTGAGCTCTATCTTTAGCCTCTTCTCCTGCTCCTTAGCTGTATGCTCCTTGCCCAGTACTCCATTTGCTGCTGGTTCATCGCTGCGCTTGCACGAATCGGTGCCGTTGTACGTCAATCAAATTTGTTTTCAAGCGCTTGCCACACCTATCACAATCCATAGTTTACCAAATTAGGAAACTACCATGAGAGGGTTAAATGTTAAATGTTAAATCGTTCGCTGTTTCGCAAGTGTCTAGCGATTGCATGACAATGCGGGATCTCAGTGAAGTCCTTTTGCTGTGAGAAATAGATTTTTGCAACTCCCATGTAAATTAGAAGCGAAAGAAAAAGATATAAAAACACCTTGAAACGAGAATTTTTCTTAAGGGTACCACCCCTTTTAAAAATCCATTGTATCTTTTTTCTATTTTAAAGTCCGATTTGTATTTGGAAAGCAGATTCGTAATCTCGTCTTCAAACTCTACACTGAATATTGGACGATGGGGTCCGTACAGTTTTTATTGCCCCCCCGGGCACCCCCCCCCCCCCCCCCCCCGGCCGCGCGCAGTAAAACATTAGTTTACTGATTGTACTAGAATTTTGCAAGACTATGTGTTGCACGCAACATGTTGCCCACCAGAGCAAAGTAAAACCTGGCCCACCCAGAGCAAAGTAAAGCCTGGCCTACCCAGAGCGGTGGTCACCTTTAGTCTTGACGTATTATTGGTGTTGCAGTGGGCAGGAGCTATCGAGTGAGCGTGCAATGCGTGTTGTATATGCCACATGTAATTGTACAATTATAAATTATATAATATGGCTTATCAGTTTTTCAACCTTTATCCGTTCTGTCTTCATCGTGTACTGAAGGCATATTGACGAAGTACGTGGATATGAACATGAAGAGAAGCAGGGAGACTACAAAGCACAAAGCGATTGCCTGCCCGCGGTGGTCATGTTTGGTCCTGCCCCCGGGCTCCCTCAGGTGGTCATGTTTGCTCCTGCCCCCGGTCTCCCTCAGGTGGTCATGTTTGCTCCTCCTGGGCTCCCTCCCTGGACAGTTGTGACTTTCAAAAGTTATAGTACTAGCGGGTGCAGAATGGTGGTAAGGTACTGGTTCAGGGCTGTGAAAGACAGTGGAGTCGGGGGGCATGTAAATACTATCCGTGGAGGTGGAGAGCTTCTTCGGTTTCGTATCTAAAGAAATCAAACTATTCCTTTTATAATCATGCGGAAGCAGCTCCGCCCTTATCTTCATCAGCAGTTGTCCCAGGTGGTTATGACCACGCCCATCTCCTCCATCTCCCCAGTAGCTGTCCCTTGAAGTGTGTTCGATCAGCTGTCTGCTTCCCGTCTTCATCAGCATGTCCCTCAGGTCACTGTGTTGGGAGAATTTGGCCAGAAGAGCCTTGTGCATCACGTCCAGTTTGACCTTCTCCCAGTCGTTCCGTAGCCATTGGGACACCTGTGGCTGTCGGGAGAGATCAAAGGCCTCTCTTGCCCGAGGCAAGTTACGTATAGTCTCCTCGTATGGCGTTCCAACGAACTTCTGCGCTTGAAAGTAGTGTTCTGATGTCGGCCATGTTTTTCCATCCAGTTGGATCGGGAACTCAGCAAAGTTAGTGAATTCAAAGTACGGTTGTCCTCGTTCGTAGAACCTGATGGGGCCGCCATCCAACGATGAGCGGATACGAGAACGCGTGAGCATCATCAGAGGCGACGCTTTTTTTTTGCCATGTTCTATCATAATTACCACGATGACGTAATGGAAAAATATAAAGTATTGTGTAATTATGACGTAATACAGTACACAACATACACTTAGACCAAATAAATAAATAAATATATATATGGGTGAGAAAATGACCCTTCGCTATATTTTATAAAAGTTATAAAAATGACTCACGCGGTTTGAATCGCTATAGCTTCGGAATGGTAAACGCTAATGACTTTCTATTTTCACCACTTCATACTACACCATTTCTATATGGTAGAATTGATTTTGGGGTCTTGCATCGGCTTCGTGCCAGTGTTGCAACGTCCGATACCCCTTTGGGTTCATACTCCCCATATCTTTCAGCAGGAAATCTCAAAGTGCATGGGTTTATACGCTATCGATTTGTCCTGTTCGTTAATTTTTACATTACCCGTTACAAAGATATAGCTTTGCAAAGTAGGTACATATATCCAGCTCGATTCGCGCCATTCTATGGCATGAATACTAAACTCTTCCTGGTGATAACCTATTACCACGCCTACAAGACCCTATTGCGTGATGGCGTTGCACATCGCTGATCTGCTGTACAGCATACGGTATAAGATTGAACGTTCTTCGATGTAGGCACACATCCAGATAAGGCAGCATGGCGCCGTAAAACACAAGTGGAGACGAGCCGACTCGTTAATTTGGCTGCAACGGTTAGGCCGGTACGATAACGACGATATTCAGGTCGAGGACGAGGATGGCGTGCATGGTTGAGTGCGATGATGCTGATGACGATGGTAGTTATGACAATTTCGATGGTTATGATTGACGACAACGATGTGGACAATAAATTTGACGACGGCGAGTTCAAGGTGAAAGTGATGGTGGTGATGAAGGTAATGGAATTAAGTAATGACAATGATGATGATGATGGTAGTGGTGGTGGTGGCCCAGGTGAACTAGAAAAACCCGTCCAGCTGAATGTCTACACTCTACCTCACTAGAAGGTTACTGCAAAACAGCTGCTCAATGATGTACGGTGATATGAGCGCTCATTCACATGATAGAGATTGGCCAAGAAAACCAGAATGGTGCTGAGACAAGGGCAATCAGATGGCACCATCAAGGTTTGTGTGTGTATGGTGCATCACCCTTCTGTAGTCAGGGGGAAAAGGTAGTGTATAATACACTTTACTATTTGCCTTAGCCTTCGTCATGTAGTTTTAACTCACACATAGGCACTCATCCTGCATGGCTTACATGTCCTTATGTACTTTTGCACACACTTGCATTGTTACTAGTACATCATTGTATGGAGTATTCTTGTACAAACACACACTCACACATGCACATAGATATCTTCACCCATATACACAAGCATTTTGTTCCATTTAACTGCTTGATGTGATCTGTACCCCATTACTCTAGACAGCCATGCAGTGGACACTACTAAGACAGCTGTGGAGTGAACACTACTGTAGACAGCTGTGGAGTTGTAAGGGTCTGGGAACCCTTATGTAAATTAATTACGTACGAATAATTACGTAACAGTTAACATTGGAGGACGTTGCAGCAGTTAGGAGAGAACAATCCGTGTCCGCGGACCCCTTCGGGAATCGACGGCAAGAATCCGATTGGACGATATGTATGTATCAAGACTGTATAAATGTGTAGTGGAGTGTGTATAAGTCATGATGCGCCTACCTATCAAGGTTATATACCCTTACGGTCAGGGATATAGCGCAAGCCGTCGAGTCGCGCTCCGAACGGAACGAGTCTAGCGAGGAGAACCTCTCACATTTGGTGGCAGCGGTGGGATACTACAGTCGTGCGAAACACGACGGAACTCAACAAAGCAGAGACGACGGTGGCGGAAAAGGAGGTGGCATCGATGAACGACGTTCTAAGGTTGCTCCAGGAGACCCAGCAGAGGCAGGTCGAGGCAGAGCAACGATGGGAGGAGGAAAGGAAACAGGAGCGTCGGGGGGCAGAGCGGATACGGCGAGAGGAAAGCGAGCGACAGTTAGAATGGTTCGCTAAGCTGATGGAAAGGACTGAGTTACGGACGAGGAAAGGGCCGAGCGAGAAGGACGTGCAGCTAGTACGACTGACGGAAAAGGACAACATAGAGACCTACTTTACCACCTTCGAGAGGGTGATGGAAGCCTACGAAATTGACAAGTCGAGATGGGCTTTCAAGCTGGCTCCATACCTTAGTGGTAAGACTCAGCAAGCGTACGCGTCCTTATCTGCAGAAGAGGCCGCACAGTATGACAGCGTGAAGGAGGCAGTCTTTCACCGCTACGACATTAAGGAGGAGACCTATCGACAGAGGTTTAATTAGGTCTATGCGGAAGGGACCAGGAGAAACCTACCGAGAGCAGGCGAGCAAGCTATACGACATGGCCAAGAAGTGGCTAAAAGGGTGCACCACCGTGGATGAACTGCTGGACGCTGTAGTTGGTTGACACCTTGCCACAAGCTCTGAAGGTGTGGGTGAGCGAGAGAGAACCAAGCTCAAGCAAGGAAGCGGGAGAGCTAGCGGACAGCTACCTGCAGGCTCGAGGAATAGAAAGAGGAGGGGCTGGAGGTGGAGAGAGGGTACCGGTGGACAGAGGACAACCGTATCCTAGAAAAGAAAGAGTTGAAGAGGCTGAGAAGGTTCGAGAAACTCTGGAGACCGAGGATACCAGAGGGAACAAGAAGGAAGTGGAAGATGAGTCAGAGGACATGCACGGCAACGTCAGGTGCTATAACTGCAGCAAGACGGGCCACCTCTCGAGGAATTGCCCGGAGAAAGCGCTGTACAGCCGCAGTCGGGAAAACTACAAAACGTGTCGGCAGGCAGATCGAGCAGTGCTGCGTTCCGGATTGGTGGAAGGGAACAACGTCCATGATATTGTGCTGGATACAGGGTGCTCAAGGACAATGATAAGAAAAGACCTAGTCCCAACAACGAAGATGCTGGACGATGCGGTCATGGTGCAGTGTGCGCACGGAGACACGGTAGCGTACCCATTGGCAGTGGTAGAACTCATAGTAGACGGTCTACCCCTAACGGTGGAAGCAGCCCTGTCGGATACTTTGCCCACGGCGGTCCTACTGGGACGAGACGTGCCGGAACTGAACGAACTGTTGGGTAGATGTATAAGGTTAGGAAGCTGCAGGACACACCAGGCAAGGATGAGGCGATGATGGTCACGACACGATACGGTGCGAGGAAACGGAGGAAACTAGAGGAGGAGCTTCAGGAGCAGGGAGTGGAACCACAAGTGCAGAGCGAGGCGGAGAATGCTGTGGAGGGGCCCGAGCAGGCAACAGAACTGGAGGCTGTTCTGGGGGATGCTGAGACTGAGAGGCAGGATCAGGTCCAAGACCCGGCAACAGTACTACCAGAAGACCCGTGGAAAGATGGCCTGGACGATGAGCTGCTGGAGGGCGGACGAACGCGACGACAAATAACCCGAGCAGAGAAACGCCAGGAACGGAGGAAATGGTGGCATCGAGAAGATGGAACACAAGATCTCAACTTCGGGGCGGCGGAGCTACGACAGCTCCAGCAAACTGACGAAAGTTTAGCTGGAATACGGCAACTGGTCAAAGTTGGACATCCTGGGTTCGTGGAGAAAGACTCCCTTATATATAGAATAAAGGAACAGGGGGAAGAAGAGGAGAGGAAACAGTTGATCCTCCCAAAGAAATGCAGAGAAGCAGTTCTCAAGATGGCCCATGAAAGTCCGATGGCGGGACGCCAAATATTTACCAGGACGTGGCCAACCTCTGCAGAAACTGTACTAGGTGTCAGAAGGCTCATAACAGACGTGCACAACCAGTTCCCCTGGTTCCACTACCGATCATGTCGGAGCCGTTCTCACGCATAGCCATGGACATTGTGGGCCCTCTACCACGAAGCAGCAAGGGACACAAATACATCCTGGTCATATGCGACTATGCAACTCGTTACCCGGAGGTCGTACCATTGAGAACTTGTATGCAGAAGCTGTGGCAGAGGAACTGGGAAAACTATTCAGCCGAGTAGGCATCCCAAAGGAAATATTAACGGATCAAGGGACCATGCAACTTTACCTCCCAACTGTTGGTAGAGCTCTACCGTTTGCTGAACGTCCACGGTATCCGGACCACTTTCAAACCGACGGCCTTGTGAAACGATTCAACCAGACTTTGAAGGCCATGCTGCGAAGAACGGTGACAGAAGAGGGAAAGGACTGGGACAAACTTTTACCCTATCCGCTCTTTGATTATCGTGAGGTGCCACAGGCGTCTACGGGATTTTCTCCCTTCGAATTACTGTATGGAAGAGCAGTACGGGGTCCACTGGATGTTATCAAGGCAACTTGGGAAGCAGACGAAAAGAGCGACGAAAGCGTGGTGTCGTACGTGTTGTCAATTCAGGAAAGGCTAACAAAGATGGCTGAGCTGGTGAAGGACAACATGGAAAAAGCACAAGAGAAATGGTATGATCTCAACGCGAGGGAGCGCAGCTTTGAAGTGGGTGAAAAGGTTCTGGTCCTACTCCCAACATCTACTCACAAGTTACTAGCACAGTGGCAGGGACCCTACGACGTTGTGAAGAAGATCAACAAGGTGATCTACGAGGTGGAGATGCAGAACAAGAGGAAAAGACTCCGGCGTTTCCACATCAATATGCTGCGGAAGTGGTATGAACCACTGGCAACCAGCTAGGGTGCAAGACGTAGAAGGAGAAGAAGAACTTCACCTATGGAGCGAAGAGGGGGAACAATCGTACGAAATCGCAAAACAGCTCACCAAGGAGCAGCGTGCCGAGTTACGACACCTTCTGGAGCAGTACAAGGACACCTTGCAGGACAAACCAGGAAGGACACGGGTAGCGGAACACGTAATAGATACTGGTACAGCTAAACCAGTAAAACTACCACCATACAGATTACCGTATGCATACAGGGACCTGGTACAGAAAGAGCTGAAGGAGATGGTAAAGGATGGAATCGCCACAATGTCAAACAGTGAATGGGCATCCCCCATAGTTCTAGTCTCTAAGAAGGACGGAGGGATCCGGTTCTGTGTCGACTACAGGAGGCTGAACGCAGTCTCGGCAGCAGACTGCTATCCAATGCCACGAGTGGACGAACTAATCAATAGACTGGGTACGGCCAAGTTCATATCGACATTGGATCTGGCACGGGGATACTGGCAGGTTCCCATGGCGAGAAAGAAAACAGCATTCGTGACACCTTTCGGTCAGTTTGAGTTCACAGTGATGCCGTTTGGTCTCAACGGTGCACCATCTACCTTTCAGCGCATGATGGACCGAGTGTTGCAAGGATTGGAGGCGTGGTCGGCAGCATATATAGACGATGTAGTTGTCCAGTGTGCCACTAGTCTCGTCCCCAGACCCAGATTCCCAACAGCTGCGGGTGGATTACATCACCGCTACGTGAAAAGTGGGTCTGGGAAATAAGAACGACGCACTTGTTCCGAGCGTCCCAAAACATTGAGACGGATGTGTATATACGTAATGACGCTGACGTAACCAAAACAATACATGCTAGTTGCTGATTACCTGATTTCAAGTGGAAGGTGTGGTTCAATTAGACATCGAAGTGGGAATGTACGAGCAAGATACACGTATTGAGGGGGTTTTTTTGCGTGCGGTTCAAAGGCTAGGATGAGCTAGGCTGGCGCACAACATGACAAGGGCGCCACGCACAACGTGGACATGGGCGCCATTGTGGGCGCACAACGTGGGCAGCCATTGTGGGCGCACAACGTGGGCAGCCATTGTGGGCGCACAACGTGGGCAGCCATTGTGGGCGCACAACATGGACAAGGATGCCATTGTGGGTGCACAATTAATTAATTCCCAGCAAAAAGTTCTTGGGCAAGAGATCTTGCCCAAGACTTGTCCTCTCTTGCCCAAGACTGGCCCAAAATCTTGTCCAAGATACCAAGATTGGCTGCCAAATCTTGCCCAGGATCTTGCCTAAGATCTTGGGCAAGATTTGGCCTCCTGGGCAAGATCTTGGCCTCCTGGGCTAGATCTTGGCCATCTTGCCCAATAATCTTGTGCAAGAACTTTTTGCTGGGAACGTGGACAAGGGTGCCATTGTGGGCGCACAACGTGGAGAAGGATGCCTTTGGTGCCATACTTTGCACCATATAAATGGTCACATGTGAGTGGTTTGCACCCATGATTGGTTTATACTATACATGGCCATTTTCTCCCCTGAGGAATGCCCGGAACTGGAGCGATCTCAGCAGACCTATGGACTGGCCACACCCAATGAATTCACCCTGCCTCTCCCAACCCTCTATGGACTGAATCAAGAAACGTTCACAGCTTTCCAAGCGAGCAGTGAAGCAGATGGACCTATGAGAGAAAGGTGTATTAAGCGAGATGGTAGTGTGTGTTGTGCTGCTATGGTCATAAGCATAGTGTGCCATCCTGTAATCCTATTTAGTTGGCCGCTTCACATGAAGAGATAACACCAGTCCCTGAGCCTGATATGGATATAAGGAATCACATCCCCAGACTGCATCAGAGGGAGGAAAAGGTTGTGTGTAGGCACAATATGTGTGCAGCCTTAACTATGTGTGTGTGTGTGTGAATGTGTGGGTTATGCATAGAGGTAATAAAATGTCATGGAGCTGTTCGTTATTGCACTTGGAGGAGTTGGAAAGGGTTAAAGTGACACACTGTTTCAGCTGTCTTCTCCAAACACTTCCACGGGCTGTGATACAGAAAGCTTGTTCACAAGCTGATATTTGCATTACATATCTGCTGACTGCACAAAAACAGCTAATACAGGCGTAACCTTCCGAGACTTCATCGGAGTTTTTGCCTTGCTTACAAGCTAGTTCTGCAATACCCTGCCTGAAAAAGGGAGAGGAGAGCACACCCAGTTCTCCGAAGCAGCACGGCCAAAAGCATATCTTGCAACGATAGATAACATGCGGAAATGATAGCGCTTATTGCGGTCTAATTGTGCGAGATTAGTTCTAAATTTAGATTGCCGTACTATTTTTGGACATAAACATTGAAGGACGCTCGGAACAAGTGCGTCGTTCTTATTTCCCAGACCTACCGGGCCACCGTATGTGTATGTGTATGTATGTATGTATGTGTGTGTGTGTGTGTGTGTGTGTGTGTGTGTGTGTGTGTGTGTGTGTGTGTGTGTGTGTGTGTGTGTGTGTTGTGTGTGTGTGTGTGTGTGTGTGTGTGTGTGTGTGTGTGAAGAGGAAGAGGGGAGGAGGATGAACAGAGCATCATACACATGTATGCCATCCATCCTATACAGCAGCAATAGGTTAAAAGAGGCTGGCAGGCCTACGTTTAATTATTCATGCAGCATTCATCTAAAAAGAGAGGGTGCTTCAAATAGATTAGAGTTAACCATATACTAATATCGAGTTTGAATTATATCTACATGATCTACATGTAGGCCTGCATGTAAATCGCTCTTCACTTTCACGGAAAGTGACATATATGTATACGTATACATGGACTGTAAAATTAGCCCCCAAAAATTTTTGTATCAGGGCATGCCAATAAAATGATGAATAGAAACCTATTAGATATGGATATGAATTAGACTGAATTTAGATTTATCTCCCCCCCCCCCCCCCCCCCCCAAACTATAAAGTTATCTATGTCCCTTCAAGCGCAACACTTTTTTTTACACACACACACACACGCACGCACACACACATAACACACACACACAACACACACACACACACACACACACACACACCTTATAGTGTTCTGGTTTTTAACGAACAATTAGTTTTTCACTACTGAATTCGTGGCATTCATCTTGTGTTCTGCCAGCAGCAAAGGGCTCCTGAATTGTTGAAGGAGTTAAAATTACTTATCACCTTATACTGATAAAAAGGTACTCTCCCACTTTCGTACTGGATGCATTTTCTCTCCATCTGATGCATTCAACTATTATCTACACATACGGGACGGCTTTATATCCCATGAGCTCAATTTGAAATCAAAATTTTATACACAAGCACATACATACATGTACTCAGACATACTGATGTAAATAGATCATCGATACGTACACATATACATACATAAATACATGCATACACGCACACGCACACACACACACACACACACACACACACACACGTGTTACAATCACAAGAACGCGCGCGCTCACGGGCGTTGTGCGAATGGCTATGCATGAATCATTCCTCTTTTTCCCTCTGCATGCATAGTTTGAGTGCATGCGTGTATGTGTGTGTGAGCGCGCGCGCGCACACACACACAGGCACACGCACTCACACACATAGGCCTACATGTAGACACACGCAATCACACATACAAACACACGCACAAACTCCAGATCTTGCGCGCACACAAGAAGTGGATGATTACACGTACACTCTCACTTGGTACAGTCAACGACTAATGTTGTAGTCCTTGGTACAGCCAGGGCTGAACAGGCCCCATGACATCATTCTTGCTGCTGCACTAGACAAATAACCTATTCAATAAGCCAACGTTCCAGTTAACTAATTAATTTGCATTTAGCCATGTATCCGTATCCATGGAAGCTACACTCAACAAGATGGCGCTAATTGTATCCTAGTCCTTGTGACCCAAAACAATTTAAAATTCAAATGGCCGAAATCTATACTAGGTAAAAAAAAAAATTTATATCTCTAAAAATAATAGAACTGCATGATCTCTTATTCTGGGGGCCCAGAAAATCTGAATCTAAACTGGTGTAAGAATTATGAGCTGCAGAATAGGTGTGAAAAAGTTGATTTTCCATACATCTCTATGGAATGTGCTGTTTTCACAAAAACTACAACAATTTTCAATACAAAGCAGTTGTTTTGTGTTCAGCTAAATCAAGATCGTAAGTATCTGAAACAATATTGATAGCCACAAAAGTTGTAGCCTATTACGTTATTAAATAGCAATCAAGTTTATATAACGCCGTTCATTTTCTACGGGAGTTATACGGAAATATACGCGAATGTACAAACCGCAACAATTTTGTCAATTCCCTTTGACCGCGCATTTCTGGATATGTGATGTGCGTGGCATAGTTGATTGTTTGCCCAAAAGGGGTCAGGCGACTGTGGGTTTTCTGTCCCCCTACCCTGAGTGTGACTGGAACCAAGGTTACCATTTGGTTAGCCCACACCTTGACGCTGGTCAAGGTAAGGTGGTTAGGCCAGGGTAGAAGCCAAAAGGGTGCTACCTGTCATTGATGTATAAACAATAACACTGTAACAATACATTTATAAGTACAGCCATGGTACAGCCATGGTACAGCCATGGCACAGCCATGGTAAGCAACATATTTATTGTAAATTTGTGTTTCCATGCTCTGGCAATTACCAACAGGTCTTCTTGTTGCCTTTAGCACTTTTGAACATATGCATGCACATGCACACACACACACACACACACACACACACACACACACACACACACATGGACACAAACCCACATGCACATGCACGCACATTCATGTACACATGCACACAAGAGTCATGCTTCAATCACAAACATGTGCATATGTACACATAAAAATGGCTTTGGCAGTCATCCATCACACATGCACACACACACACACACACACACACACACACACACACACATGGACACAAACCCACATGCACATGCACGCACATTCATGTACACATGCACACAAGAGTCATGCTTCAATCACAAACATGTGCATATGTACACATAAAAATGGCTTTGGCAGTCATCCATCACACATGCACACACACACACACACACACACACACACATACATACACAGAACTGGCCTCTGCTTTTCCCTGTTGTCTCTTGTTTGCTATGAGCACACTTACTAGATGTGAGCCTGCACTACAAGAATGCACACAGTCATGCATGCACAAACACACACACACACACACACACACACACACTCACTCACACAAACAAACAAACAAATGAACAAACAAACACGCACACTCGCACAAACAAACAAACACACACACATACACAAGTGCAAACCACCCACTCTCCATTCTGCTTGGTACACCGGCTCACACTTGTGCCTCCACCAATAGAGCCTGTTGGTCCTTAATTCACCTCATATGCAATTTTGATTATTTTTTTCTTCTGCTGCTCCTGTTTGGCTTCCACTGATGTACCCATGGCCTCCACTAGATGCTCATGTCCCATCACCTACACTAGATGCTCATGCCTCATGATTCTAAGTACTAACTTGTCAGGTTGAGTAGCGCCAGCAGCTAGGTAGGTGCACAACCATGCACCATCACCCTTAGCCGTTAAGGTTTTCAATATACAAGACATGTATCCAGGCTAAGAAGAATCTCCGATGCTATGGAGAGAGAGAGTTTCTGAGCTGGCTTTCTGTGATTCCATTAATTGCCCTTCTCCTTGACCCATCCATGTCTGTGTGGACTCATCTCATGACATACTTCATGACAAACCTGCTAACCAAATAGGCTCAGTGACTTAAGCTCACCTCAGTGTATTGCTGGAAGCTTTGGTAAGGCTCATGGATCTAAACCTGTCCACCACCTATCCAAACCCCTAACACTATACACAGCATGGGCCACAAAGATCGAAAATATGACACCAATTATTATGGTCTGGGGTGAGTGTTTCCACTTGTTGCTGAGTTCTATGGACAGAGGCATCAGCTATAGACTGGCCTCTGCTTCACCTCCTTACACATAGCTAATGGTTTCCAAATGTCATTTAGAGATTGATTGTGTCTGTGCATGTGTGTGTTTGTGTGTTTGTGTGTGTGTGTGTGAGCCTGTGTGGTGTGATTGAAACGTGTACTCTGGAAAAGGGCTTGGGTTGGAAGCCTTACATACCTGGCAGTGAATATCATTGCTACCCTATCACTAACTGATAGTGGTTCAACTGGGCCTCTGTAAAGTTTGTATTGGATTGAGGGGTAATGACCATGTAAATGTAGGTAGCTTATAAAGGTATCACTACCTATGACATGTTATCGGATTAATACATTTTAAGTACCATGGTTTCAGTAACAACTTATTTTTACTGACTGTACATGTTTTGAATTAAGGTAAAGGCAACTTGTTTTCATGGGTCGTTTTGGATTTAGGCAAGTCCACATGACACAATGTGTTTTAAAATTTCAAGAAAAAAAATTCCAAATTTATACATCACTGCATGGATTACGTAACGAGAGAGGGGGGGGGGGGGGGGGGGGGGGAGGCCTGAATTAAATTTGACCATGTGAACCTTACAAAGAGTATGAAGTGTAGTGACCCCTGACTCAGCAAGTAGTGACCAGGTCAGAAAGAAAATGATAGTACAAAAGGTACAGATGCACACATGAGCACATGAGCACAACATATAGGTCAGAGACCATCAGACAGTCCACATGTTTTCCTGGGACACTACAGTAGCATTGAATAAAATTTTATAATAAACTGCAAGGAGAAGTCAAGCAGTCACAGAAAAAGCTTTCAATAAATCATTGATGAAACCGTACATTGTTAGGTTATATAATAATACATTATCATACAAACTGACAAAACCGAGTGAGCTTGATTGCTTCTCACCCCTTGTATTATCAACCTCTGGTGGACAAAGTCCCACAACAACTGCAACAGTCATGTACAAAACAAAATTGCTTATCGAATAGCTGAACTTGTCTTGTTATGTGTGCAGATGTCCCTATCTATGGGACGCACTACAGGTGCTTCACCTGTCCAAACTATGACCTTTGCATGCAAGCAAAGACGGTGGTATCACACGGAGCACAAGATGAAGTCCATGAATGCCCATAATAAGGGACAAACCTTCAGTATTGTGGAGTAGGATCAAACAATAGATGGTGCTGGCGAATGTTACTTTTCTTTAGCTTGTCCTGGAAAACTTGATAAAGTATCACAAGGGTGATTTTGCTGGACATTGTTCCATATCTTCACAACGGTACAACATTTTCCTTTCAAATCTCGTACATGTGTTCCTCCTACACCATATGTCTGTAATTAAACCGATTTTGATGCTCTTGCTATTTTAATTGCCACAAGTACTAAGTTTGGCAACCCATCATGTTAGAATTCCACAGATCTCCAGGTACGAGTGTCTGAAGTGAATCAAATATGGTACATTTAACACGCGGTTTACGACAGACGCGGGGAAATCTCGATTATTTTGGGGAATAATTCCCTCCTAGTCGTTTGAATGATCATTCTTGCAGTTTATCATATTTAAAACTCAGTACGCATTTGCGACTGCCCTATGGAGTTATATACAGGCTCATATTGTCGGACAATTCCGCAAACATGCTGCGCCAGGTGCCCTTTGTTTTTCTATGCAATTCTTGGTCGATCACACTACTTATACTACTGTAATGGTTTTCGGTGTATAAAATTGTTTCTTATAACATTCGCTTTTGCATCCATTTATTAAGTATAGGCTATACGAAACTGTACCTTGAATGCTGAGGCACATCGTTAAAACTATAATGAGCTGGCTTTTAAAGGTTACAATACGACAATTGTATATGCTTGCTGATTCTTTACTATTCCAATTTCATCTATAATGATTGGAGTATTATTAAACATGTTTAGCTTAGAAAAAAATCTATAGGAGGGAATTATGAATATTATATATTCCCCAATATTTCCCCGCATCTGTCATAAACCGCGTGTTAAAGACAGAGTCCTATAGCTATTGATAGGAAACTCATTGTACAAAACAACGTATAAGTTGGAAAGCATGCTAATTCAGGTGGTGTTAAATTGATGCATCCTTGATATTATAAGGCACTTAATTAGCCACACATTTCCAATGCAAGCGTCACTTCTCTTTTGCTGGTCTTGAAATATTTGAAAAAAATGTAAGTATCACAAGGGCGGTTATGCTGGTCTAAAGTCTCCGTTTCACATGCAGTACACACCTCTAGAAGAGGATTTTTCCGAAAATATGCTACAATATTGAATAGAGCAAAAGACGAAATTAGAAACTCAGATATTGGTAGGTAACACATTGTCTGAAAATAACGTACATGTATAAGTTGGAAAGTAAATATGCTAATTCAGGTATTTGTTAAGAAAAAAATTTATTATACATCCTTGATTGATAATAGTTCATAAAAAGAGCAAAATGACACATGCAACAGACATTGCACAAGTAACAACAGATAAACTATTCATGCATCCTTCGTTTCTAAATTTTACAGTAACGCCTGTATAACAGTTTGATCTCTTTATCAAGTGTCTGCGTACATAGCTTCAATAGCATCTGCATACTTCTGAAGCACAACTCTTCTTTTTAGCTTCAGGGTGGGCCCTTCAGGGATGGATGGATGGGTGGATTGTACATATACCTTGTGTGATTGCTCCAGAACAATAAACCATAATTAGGTTATTAACATTTCAATGCTTATCGATATCTTTAGATGAGGTGCATGTTATAAGCAATTCTTCATTCTTTGGAATGTTATTTTTTACCAATCAATGCAAGTTTAACTAACTCGTTCTGCTTAAATTTTTCTTGATTGTGGGGCACACCATACATGTATATGTACAAAGGCTGTCCATTAATCACACTACAAAACAGCCCTCCTGGCATTATCTGCTATGTATACTGAATACAGCAAGAAACAGACTATTCTATTACTAAACATTTCATCAACTTAACATTTTATGTACCTAATTCATCTCCAGCAACTGAAAAGTCTATTGGGACCAGGTGCCACTTCTGAACCTGAGGAATTAAAATCATTGCATTGCATGTGGACAGACACAAGTATGAATACATGGACATGTGTGTGAGAGAGAGGGTGGTTTTATATTGCAGGTGTCATGTGTACGAATAACGGTGTGACTATACAGGAAATGTTTGTGGTGCATGTACAAGTCCAGACAATAGCACCGCTGCACATGTGTGTCATGTACAATAGTCCAGACAATAGCACTGCTGCACATGTGTGTCATGTACAAGTCCAGACAATAGCACCGCTGCACATGTGTGTCATGCTAATATACTGTTTGTACAAAATATACATTGTAAGATTGCGCCTGTATTCTTGGGCACAGATAGAATTACTGCAATACCAGTAGCTGTCACCCGTCAGCCAAAACTGTATAAACCATTCAACTCTACAATGTAGCAATTAAACATTCATGTCTTACCACTTGGGCATTTGAAATGGCATGCTTGTTAGCTCTGTCCAGACCATCCTGTATGGCTTTGAAGACAGCCTGGTCCTTTGTCTCAATGACCTCAGACACCTTGGTACAAGGTGATCCAAGCTGCTCAAAAATGCGCCTTGTGAAAGGTGTCAACACATCAGTAGGCTCTCCTGTTTCAGGGTTTGCTTCCACCTGTGTGTGTGTGTGTGTGTGTGTGTGTGTGTGTGTGTGTGTGTGTGTGTGTGTGTGTGTGTGTGTGTGTGTGTGTGTGTGTGTGTGTGAGTGTGTGTGTGTGTGTGTGTGTGTGTGTGTGTGAAGGGCATTACAAGTTATATATAAAAACAGATTCAGTTGGATGCCAAGCAAGAAGTGCCAATTTATGACTATAAAAATGCAGCCATGAGTGATGCAGGGAGTGTGAGCTCGAGCATGAATGTATCAGTTTAGGATATAAATTTACACAGTCAAGCGCTTCGTGATTATATATTTACATACAAGGATAATGCACACACACACACACGCAATGTGTACATGTGTGTGTGTGCAACACACGCACACACATGCATACACACACACACACATGCATACACACACACAGTAGTAACAAAGTTTGCTGCTTAATACTCCTCAACTCAGGTCCATAAATTAAACACCCTGCACCCTTCAAAGCAATAACACTTACCTTAAGTGTCAAAATACATGTGAGAAACTTCCTGCGATCGCCAATGGCCATCACATTGCTCAGGAAAGGTACTTCCTTCTTAATGTTATCCTCAAGGATGACAGGAGGTATATTCTCCCCACCAGAGGTGATAAGAAGTTCTAATTGTAAAGGCAAATGGAGGAGAAGAGGGGAAAGAGAAGAGATATTTCTTCCAAGTGAGAACACAGTGTAACAAGGTGCTCACCTTTGATGCGGCCAGTGATCAGGAGGAAACCATCCTGTTTGAAGCAAAAAAAACATGTTGGAAACAGTAAGGCTACGATCGTGATGACTGATTGTATCAGTACACATCAAACATACAGAGTAAAGACTGGAGGTACATGTAAGTACGTTGTTGACTGGTTAAGTAATAATCTGCACTTATGGAACAGTATTGGGATAATGCATATTACCAACAAGGAGAGAGTGGGAGGAGGTGAAAGATAGGGGTGCAATGTCCCACCCCCACCCCCCCCCCTCCTGTGCTGAACACCCCTTCCCCAGACCGTACCTTGTCAATTCTTCCCACATCACCCGAATGAAGCCATCCTTCATCGTCAATGGCTTCCAAGGTCTTCTCTTCGTTGTTCAGGTATCCCATGAAGACGTGACGACCACGGAAGAGTACCTAGAATTATCGGCAGGGTTGGGGGGGGGGGGGGGGGGGAAGTGCAGACAATAATTTACGGACATATAGCAGACGTTAGTCAAACTAATTTCTGGTGGTCGATCAAATATTTGGATAAGAGCGTACAGGTGAGTTTGACACAAGCAAAAATACCTGCCTCTAGCTCTTTAGAAGTAACTACAAGGTCACCTTTGGTTGGCACCAATGGGTTAACTGAGGTCACCTTTGGTTGGCAACTGAGGCTGCCTTTGGTAGGATACAGTGGGTTAACTGAGGCTGCCATTGGTAGGCAGCAGTGGATTAATTGAGGCTGCCTTTGGTAGGATACATTGGGTTAACTGAGGCTGCCTTTGGTAGGCAGCAGTGGGTTAACTGAAGCCACCTTTGGTAGGCAGCAGTGGGTTAACTGAAGCCACCTTTGGTTGACAGCAGTGGGTTAACTGAGGTCACCATTGGTAGGCAGCAGTGGTTTAACTGGGAAGGCGGTAGTGGGTTAACCACATGTACTGTGACACATTGTTTTTGCGGGGAACCAAACAGAGAAATGAACACAGGGTTCGTGTTCTGTGATGTGTACAAGCGTTGCGAATATAGCATTATTATGTAAAAAATGGATCAGATTACTGGAACAGACATGGTTGTAACAGATACCAGCTAACATGGTTGTAACAGATACCAGCTAACGTTGCAATTATTCCTCAAGTTATGAGCTCTTATTTTCAATTGTGGGAATCAGCAGGGCATGGGAAAACATATAAGCGTGGTGAAAGAGGGCTTTGTCTAAGCCAGGTTACCAGGTCAAGCCTGCCTCTCGGTCTCCAACTCTTCCTCTACACAACCCTATCCCCAAACTAGATTGTCCCTTTGTCTGGTTCCAGGTAATGTATTGTTATATATATATATATATATATGGGACAGTGTCCAGCTAAATCACCCTTATGGTACCTTTTCAAAATTTCCAGAACAAGCAAAAGAAAAGTAACGCTCGCATTGAAATGTACGGCCAATTATAAATTCAGCGCCTAATAACTTTGTGAGGGATAGTCCGATTTAGGATGCGTAAGAACCATTTGACAGAAGCTCATGGGTGTTCAAGGAAAATCATAAAAATTGGCTAGTTTTTTAGTTCCCATATATGTATATATATATATAAATGATGTTCTTGAGAAAGCAACCATTCAGTCTCATAGCCTGCCTATAGAAGACCTGAACTTTGCTGATCCACCCACTCGTGCATTGATCGTACCTGGTATACACCTGTTATACATCAATGGCAGGTGGCACCCGCTATCTTGGCCAAGAAGGCAAGAATTTGGAGGCCATAATCTTGGATCTAAATAAAACTAAATCCAAAGCACCTGTATAACTGAAAGTTACATATAAAATCAGGATGTTCACTTTAGCTATGAGGTCATCTCCAAACCCTCCTTCTCAGAGATAGTTTTATTCAGAAGGTGCTCTTACTTTAGGTAACTAATAGACTGAAATGCATGTGGATATCACAAACACATGTAGCTAAAATGTACATCATGCATGATTATACATGTAAATTTCAATTGCACAGGTTTTTTGTTTCAGTTTTATGTAGATCCAAGATTATGGTGCCAAATTCTTGCCTTCTTGGCCAAGATTTTTTTTTCTGCTGGGCCTGATGGGCACCCAAGTAAAATCACTCGCACGCAATAAGTAACACAGCATCACCCTTGGCCCCAGATCGATCAGCAGTCCTGCCCTCACCATGACAACAACATGGTAGTGGCACGTTTGGTAGCAACCCAAGGGCTATCCAGCACTACCTTGGCCCCAGACTTGGGCCTGGAGGGCACACCCTGTCACCAGGTTGACACCTGACCCCCTTTTGGGCAAACTGTTATCCCATCAACTACTAGCTTAGATGCATGACAGAGACCCAGGTATGGGGAGACATACCTTTACGCATTAGCCCAGAAGGATCGCCCACACAGCATTAATCCACAGTCATGTTGATGACACATCCCCTGTCAACCACACATCCCCTGTCAACCACACATCCCCTGTCAACCACACACCTGGGTCAGGCAACAATGATGTTTAGTACTCAAAAGGATGAACTTGCAGCTCATGTGTACTCCTATGTCATGAACCCTTCTCTATAAGATTAAGTATGTGATACAATGCAGACTTTGTTCATATAGAATGGCTGCCTCCATATGCCATCACTGTGTGGTTGTGGTGTGCTATTATAAATTCCTCATTGTTACAGGAAAAGGGGTCTATTGTGTTCCAAAACTTTGGTTTACCTTGGGGGCGGGGTTGGGCTGGCATACATGGGTCAACATCCAGCTGATTTATTGCCAGCAACTCAAGTGAATACGGGTAAAAAGTTAAAGTTTTGGCAATAAATCGGCAGAAAATTGTGTATGCCAGTGGGGCCTTTAGTATATGGGGCAGTGCAAGAGAAAATTGGGCTTTTGCAATTTTTTTCAAGTTTTCAAATTTAACAGTTTTTGGATACAGGATAGCGCTCTCTACAAAACAGTTCTTACGCATCCAAAATTGGACAGTGTATCATAGAGCTACAAAGCGCTGAATTTTTAATTAGCCATACATTTCAATGGCAAGCATTACTTTCTTTTAGTTGTCTTGGAATTTTCTCAAAATCCTACATAAGCCCCAATTTTCTCTTGCACTGCCCCATATGTACGTAACCCAAATACTACAGGACAATGGAGGCATGTCATGAATACACAGATACTAATCCCCAATGGGAATACATATATGATCATGTTTAATGTAGCATGCCATGAATACACAGATACCAATCCCCAATGGGAATACATATATGATCATGTTTAATGTAGCTACCCCTAGAGATGCGCAATGTGTCTGAGTGATGCGTAGGCCTGCTGACACACATAGGGCAGAAATGTGTAGACAACAAAGCCAAAACTTAACTCACTTCATAACTCTCCATTATACATGTACATGAGGTGTGATTACCGGGCAGGGTTATATGCCCCCCCCCCCCCTCCCTCCCCCGAGGTGTGTGTGTGTGTGTGTGTGTGGTGTGTGTGTGTGTGTGTGTGTGTGTGTGTGTGCACCTACATGCCACACCACAAACACGGGTCTACCCGCAAGAGTCCAGTTTGATACCAGAATAACACGTTACGCCTACATGTAGATATCACTACAGGAGGCCATGTGAGGGTCAGCCTAACAGGGTCATGTGAGGGTCAGCCTAACAGGGTCATGTGAGGGTCAGCCTAAGAGGGTCATGTGAGGGTCAGCCTAATAGGGTCATGTGAGGGTCAGCCTAACAGGGTCATGTGAGGGTCAGCCTAAGAGGGTCATGTGAGGGTCAGCCTAATAGGGTCATGTGAGGGTCAGCCTAATAGGGTCATGTGAGGGTCAGCCTAATAGGGTCATGTGAGGGTCAGCCTAACAGGGTCATGTGAGGGTCAGCCTAACAGGGTCATGTGAGGGTCAGCCTAATAGGGTCATGTGAGGGTCAGCCTAATAGGGGCCCTTTGGGTACAACATGAGTACCAAACACCTCATTTCTGCTCTTCGGGAAAAAGAATTATACCTGCATACCAAATGGCTGTACACATGTGTGTATGTGTGGACGATAGAGAGCTGGGCACGTAATCTTAGCAGAACCCAAAGGGGGGGTGGGGGGGGGGGGGTGGGGGCGGTTGCGGGTGTGGGGGTCATGTAAAAAAAAAACTTGGATGGGTTGGGGGAGGGAGGCGTGGACATATAGGACATGTCAAATGGCCATTACATTCGTGCATCATGGAGAGTACCACGGCAACCTCTCCCTACACTCACCTCTCCATCTCCACTGTCGTCGGGGGAATGGATCATCAGTTCACACCCACTTATCACACGACCAGCGCTTCCCAGCTTCCAACCCCCGGGTGTAAACACGTTGAGGGTCTGGGGACCAGTGCTCTCGCTCATGCCGTAGACTTCCAAGATGGGTAGGTCCAGACTCATAAAGAACTCCACCACGTCCCTGTTGATGGGGGCTGCCCCACTGAGTAATATGCGACAGCTGGACAGGCCAAGCGACTCCCGCACTTTTTCGAATACCAACTTGTTGGCAAACCACCAGCCCCGCGGGAGTGGAAGGCTGTGTGAGTGTGTGAGTGTGTGTGCGTGTGTGTGTATGTGTGTGTGTGTGTGTTTGTGTGTGTGTTTGTGTGCATATATGTGTGAGTGCATGTATATGTATTTATGTGTATTAACTTCACCCCATAGCCCTATGCCAACCTAAACACACTGGGCAGAACAAGTTTATTGAGTATATAATATTCTCTTTATATATATATTATATACACACGTAAATAAAAAGTTTTAGATAGGGACAAAGGTCAGATCTATATGCCCCCTAGGTGTAGCCCCCCAGATGTGACCCCTGGTGTATGCAACCCCCAGATGTGACCCCCAGTTAATGAACCATTTGAAAAGCGTGACTTGTAAAGCTTTTCTAGAACAAAGAGAGCTTTCAAATGCACATTCTCAGGGATATATATGCTTTTGGCTGTCACAAGACACCAAATGTGCAGCAACAAAGTACATGTATAATGAACATATTCGTACCTCTTAAGTAGGTTTAATAATAAAAGGACCCCATAGTTGTCAAAACCTGTGGGGCTATCAAGTGGCTCAGCCATGCGAGTACTTAACTCCATCCCGTGTCAGTTATACAACTCCCCCACCCCCACCCACCCCCACCCACCCCCGTCCCCGCAACAAAACAAAAAGGAAAACGCACTTCTTTTCTCTGTTTCTGTTCCCTTTAAGTCCTTTCTCTTTGGCCCATGTAACAAGTGACTTCTTCACACCTGATATGCTTGCACTCAACTCCTGCATACGTTCCTTTATCTTTTCATACACTCTGATAGTGGGGCATGGGGGAGGGGGGGGGGGGAGAGAGGGAGAAAGTACGAGGAGAAAGGGGAGAGAGGATTTAAATAGAAAAGAAGTCGCAATAGGTGGTTAAATAGTGCACGTACATACATAACACACATCTGCATATAGTACACATGTCTCAAGCCCAATGTGTGTGGACTACCTTGGAACTCCCAGGAAGGCGGTTGGACGAACTTCTTTCAAGGTATTCAGAAGAGAGCCCTATCAGTGGGTAAGAAGACAATGACATAATTCACACCAAAACGCAACAGATAATATATTCACCTTCAGTGCGTCAGGATCAGCAAAGTACACAGTAGCACACCTGTAGATAGCTATGTAGATATCAATGAGCTGTACATGTACATGGTGAGGAGAGCAATACAGGGATGGGGTGGGTGGAAGTGGTGTGAGGTAAGGTGGAGGTGGGGTGGGGTGGGGGGGGGAGCAAGGGGTTGAGGGTAATAGAGAGATAGAGAGCAAGGACAGAAAAAAAAAGATGGCAGAATGTTTATGTTATGGGTTGCCATGACAAATGTTACGTACATGTGCAGCAACGTGGCTCAGAGGAAGGTAGCTGATGATCCGGTGGTCACCCGTGGCCAGCTCTACGCAGGTGTCGCACACTGACTTGAGTGTCCAGGTGATCTATGTGATGGCACCATAGGTAAGGAAGAAATTACACCACCAGCCCTTCACATGATGTTCCCCCCCCCCCCCCCCCCCCCCCCCCCCCCTAACATGCAGCTGAGTGCTGAGTGCTGATGCACCATACAGACATGGGGGCTTACGGAGGGGGAAGGAAGAGGGGTGGGGAGGAGGGGTGGAGGAGAGGGACTGTTGTCCCATCAAGGACATGTACACATGTGACAGTGTCGTGATCACCATGGCAGGTGGCGATTAATTATATACTGAGTTAATGCTCTGTTCAATGTAGAGCTTAAGTACCCATTAAATTTACGTCACTGTAATGAACCTGTGTAAAGAACTTACTTTCATGCACACAATACATATAGATACGTGCACAAATGAATGTGCACACACACTTGCATGTGGATGTGTGCATTTACACCTCTGTGTTAACTTACATTATCATGACTGAGCATGACCCCTTTGGGGTTGCCAGTGGTACCAGACTGTGGGGAGGAGGGGAGGAGAGCGGGGGAACAAAGGGATGATAATGTGGCGGCAAAACTTGGGGGGTGGGGTGGGGGTGGGGGTGGGTGGGGGAGAAGAAAGAGGAGAGGAAAGATGAGGAACATGAGGTAATTGTTGAACACAATGGCATCAAATGGAAGGGGACCATCTTGCAAAGTCACACCATGTGTAACATATAAACCATAGCTCTCATCACTTACAGTGTACACTAAGACGGCACACTGCTCAGGTCTCTGTGCCTTTGTCTTCTCCTCAATCACACTGTCGTCCACATCCTTACCCAACTCAAGGAACTGGTCCCACTGATGGAAGGGACATGTTGGCACACTTAGAAACACAAACGAAAGAGATGAAGTTCAGCCAGCTCACCTCCAGAACGTTGGGGTACTGTTGGGAGAGCTTCCCCTTGTATTGCACAATGGCCTTCAGGTGGGGAAGCTGGTCTCGCACCTATGTTGTCAAAGGCATTCATTTACTATGGTGGCAATGTCACATATACCATATTTACATATACATTTGCACCACATTTGAACAGTAGTAAATATATCGTAAATCCAAACTTTCATGCAGTGCATTCATGATAGAAGAGGTGGGATTTGGGGAGGGCATAAGGCAGGAGAAGCAACAAGTGGTTGGGTTAGGGAGTTGCCTGAATTCTACATGCATGAACAACCCAGCAAAAATAAATAATTTTTTTTTTTTGGCCTTGATCATGCTATGAACAGTAGTGATGACTTAGCCAGGGTAATTAATCTCCTCAGCTGGAATTTGGCACTTGGCCAAGATATCATGGCTGCATGTTGGTAAAGACATCCTGGCCAAGCTCTTTGGCGATAAGATATTATGATTACTTTGCCAGGCAACCCTCTGTGGAATACCTTCAGTATCTTGTCCAGTTGCTTCTGATTCTCCACGACAACAACGTTGGCTTTGCAGTCATCAACAACAAACTGACAGGCCTCAGGACTGTTAGTTGTGTATATGCCTACGGCTAAACCTCTGAAATGTGTGCATTTGGATGTATGTAATGCAAGAGCAGGCAAAAATAAAAGTATATGCACACAGGTAGGGAGCTAGCCCCTTGCCAATAAGAAGACTAAACCAGTGGCAGCGTCAAAGCACACACGTACATGTACAAAGGTATGGTTCCTTTACCCTGCTAAGATGGCGCCCAGACTTGATATATGCCACTCGGGAGAGTTAAATCCGAGAATTCCAACTCCGTGAAATGGTTCCAGTCCCAGCTAAAACGGGTGAAAAGCACGTTGAACAGTACACATGGGGGGTGCGCATATAACTACTCTACCTTGAGGAACGACTTGGCTGTTGTCACACAGAGTCGGTAGTACTCGGAGTACGTTATTTCTTTCCAACTACCGCCCTCCTTGTAGCATAGCGCAGCACGGTCTGGTGTTTTGGTAACTGAATCCTTCAGCAGCGTTGGAACAGTGACGGGCTTTTCAGCAGCAACCCCACTCTGGCCAACAAGCAGGTCGACTCCAACTATCGGGTCAGAGGTACGGACCCTGCGTCCGGCGTTAGCGGAGGGCACCACCTCTGGCGGTGATGGCGCGTCTGGTTGAGCGGAGCTCCCTTCGTGTGGTGTCTTCAGCTCCTCCTCTGCTACCCGTGTTGGCTTACTGTCGACGTCGAGCGCCAGAACCTGGTCCTCTAACGCTCCGCCTTGATCCTTTCCGGCTCCTTCGCCCTCGTGAAGGGCGCAGCTGGTTATTTCTGTGTCGTTACCGGCCATTTTTCTTCCTAGCCAATGAATTAATAACTGACGCTCTATATATTATCTCTGATCATGCATGACTGAAGGCTATCATCTCCGGTAACCGTTATAAATTAGGCCCTATAAGACTGTAAACTTATTAATAGCCCCATTGGCGCCGCGTCGATTCCTCGTTTATAGCTTGTGCTTTGAAGGTTAAGGGACGTAACCCTAATCAGCTGTAAAAACGTAACCTACTTTGCACTCGGAATCGAACACAATTAGCCCCCCCCCCCCCCCCCCCCCCCAAAAAAAAAATGACGTTGGGGGGGGGGGGGGGGGGGGGAGAGCCCCCCCTTAATTGTGATATACACCTTAATATGAATAAGCGTTAGCGGTGTGGTTCAAGTAATGTGATTCGCTGCCACGCCTGCCAGTATGCCACTCATCGATCGGAAGTCTCGCCAGAGATAATATATCTAATATATTATCTCTGCTTCTGCTTCTTCTGCTTCTGCTTCTTGGGAATTCATAACTCGGGACAGGAACACTTTTAAGCAATGAAAATTGCACCAATAGCTTTAGAATTTGCTGGAGGACTCGCTATAGTCGATGTTAGGCTTTGATACACAAAAGCCTAAAAGCCTATATACGGTCTTAATTAAGTAGAAAATGTTCACAATACGTATGGAAAGGGGGGAAACCTGCGACGCAACAGTGATTTGGGTGTTAAAAAAATTAAGGAGACAAGTAAATAAAAACGTTCTCTCTGAGAAAGTTGGTGAGATATAGGTTTTGCATACTGGTGTAAAAAGCAAGGAAACAAGTTTTATCAGAAGGGAAAATATATTTAGCACAGAAACAGCATATGCCTTAGTCAAAGTGTGCCTGTCCAATTGCTTCGTTGACTCCCCGCAGTTATAAATTATTCATGCAAGAAATTCTATGAATCGGTTGTGAAAAAATGCTCACGATCTGCAAATAGGAGAACCCTTGCTGCCCAGGTACAGAAAGGTTCCGCGTCGATATGACGACGGATCTCCCCAATTAATTATTTGATCCTCGATCTTATTACCGTCACAAGTATTTTGAAGCCTGTGATCTTTTAGTTGAATTAAATGATAGCTTTTTTAAACGCGATATTCTACTTTGGCGTCACTGTTAATGAAGTCTGCCAATGGAGAATGAAAGAATCCATTCTTAGCAAGGACGTTTGTGTGGATGAGCTAGAGAACCAATTGAGAAATGCTATAGCTAGTAGATGTGATTCGTGTGGAACTACCCGAAGTTAATGTTTAATCTCCAGGGAAAAATCCTTATTTAAGGATGTCATTATCCTTAAATAAGGATCATCTTTTACATTGCATATTTTTGCTAACCACGTAAGCAAGATAAAATAAATGCTAATAGCCAATTGTACCGGTATACTGATTGGCCTCCATAACAAACTTTAAATGATGTCAATATGATCAATGTCCATGTGGTAAAACAGGGAGGAAGTGGCACATCCTTATTGACACCCTCCTTAATTAAGGATCACAACAGTAGAGATTATTGACCATAAAAACAACATGTACAATAGTTTTAAAACTTTTGATTTTCTCTGATAGCCAGTTGATCCAGCTATACTCACAACCTGATTCGTCGAAGAAAGAACTGGTGGTTAATAAGCTATGATTATTTACACCATGCATAACGCTTAAAAATTTATATCAATTAATAAAGCATTTGCATAATGACGTGTACTGATGTAGATGCTTGCTTCTGCTCAAACGCCAGCATGGACGTACCCTAGCCTCACTGAAACCACGTGCACTGCATGTGAGTGCTCTGCCGCCGCTCCATTGAACGGTGTGCTTTCTAGTTCTATCATTGAGTACAGTACCATATACAATGGTGCATTGATTGAGGGGGGAGGGGGGGGGGGGGGTGGGTGGGTCGGGAGATCTAGGAAGCATAGCCATTTGCCAATTGGCATACGATATGTGTTCGAGCTTAGTGTAGCTTAGTCCCAATTAATTAGACTCGAGGAGACCACGCCATTGCCTAAGCCTACTGTTGCCGTCGCTGTCACTGTCATTTGACGAATCATGCAGTGCTGACGCTTTCGAGTGTATGCAATCGCTTCGATCTTTGGAAGTATACTGCATGGCCGGTACGTGAGCGTAGATTGTTGAAGCCGTGGATATTGTTCCACAGATCCATCTGTCAGTGTATATTCTACTCCTATAGAGCTACCAGAAGCCTGCATGTCCTTCCTTGCCATACGTCACTTTGAGTTAATTTGCTCACTACTATATCGCCACAGCGGCAAATGGCGGTTTCGCCGTATTTACACTGTAATACCGGTTTTTGAGCAAGCCAAACCTGTTTTAATCGCGGCGGTATCATTGATCTGCATGATCTTGAATCTAGTGAATCACTAATATAAAACAAAGCATCAAGAGTACATCATTATAGAAAGTGGTCATCATCCTTATTTAAGGATGGCCATCCTTAAATAATTAAGGATTGCGGGAGATTAAACATTAAGAAAGTTACCATGCAGCATTAGAACCATTTTGAACATGTTTCCTTTCTGAGGTGCATTTGCTACTTCGATTGTACCTCACAGTTCCAATAACATCAAGCACCTCAGAAAGGGGTTTTTCCGCACTTAGACAACTTTTTACTTATCTTAGGTCGAGCATGCGTTGAACCAATGCTTCTTGTTACATGTTCACAAAGAGCTGACAGAAACCCTGAATGTGGTTGAGATAGCGCGAGAGTTCATTGCAACAAACGACGAACGAATTTGATACTTCGGGAAATTATTTTGAGCAGCATGCAAGTGTGTATGAGTGTGCGCGTAATGAAATCATTATCGTGTCAAACTTCAGCCCCCCCCCCCCCCCCCCCCCCCCCCCCCCCCATTTAAGTTCAGCTTCTGCCCCCCCTGGCCGAAGCCATGTTTGAATCTCCCTTGTTTGCTTGCATATACTAGTAGCTATATAGCGCTATAGCATAGACCGCGCGCGCCGATGCTCATGTATGCAAGTGTTAAACCGCAAGGAAATGGAATGTGAGGCAAGCTTCCATTCGGTTAAACTTAGACTAATTTTAAGTGCATGTGGCAGGTAAACTGGATGTCGCTTCCCACAGTAGCTAGAGCTTAGGGTGGAGGGAGTGGATGTGTATGGACCTCCAATGTCTGAATACCTAAACATGTGCGCCCATCATTGTTACGCGTGCACACATGCACACACACACACACACACACACACACACACACACACACACATACACACACACTACACACACACACACACACACACACACACACACACACACACACACACACACACACACACACACACACACACACACACCCTAGAGCTTGACGCGTGACCACAGCGCATGTATTCTATTGTCGACCGGGGGCCGTTTGATTTAATGAAATCATAGATGAAGTCAACGCCTTGGGTCTGTCGTGCACACAAGTTTTTTTTTAATTAGTGCACTCAGGTATGTTAAGACTGGCTACACTATATTTGGAATTTGAATTTTCTGCAAATTCAAACATTACAACATGCCGCTTTTCTGTTTGGGTACTTCTTGTAGCTATTCTCTTTATACCAAATCTTTGTTCAATGATCCTGCAAATTAAATTAATTGATAGTTGTCATAGCAACCTTAGTAGTTTATTGTTGCGCGCTCCGAAATATGGGGGCGTTTCCTTACGTTTTCGCAAAACCCGGGTGATTGAATATCGTTGTTTGTGGACAAAAGCAGTTATATATTGTTTATTTGATACTACTCTAACTAATGTGGGTGGGCACTACGAAATATAACATCGTTTGCATAAGTTGCACAACGAAAATGATGAATTTTGTGCTCAATTATTCGCATTTCTAATGTTTGTCTGCAAGCGCTCGAAGCGTTTCGAAATAGTGATTAAAAAGCCTAGTACAATGATTAAATTTGGGTATCCCAGAAGTAGAAGAACTGCAGAAACATGCGAAAAACTATTCTTTTATCGCCCGGGTTTTCAAATCTAACATTAAGACAATTATTTCACCGTGCGTAACTGTTGTCATGGAAACAACATTGTATATTAATTGCGCGCTATCAATCCAAAGTGTATTGGACATTATTAATCTGTGGTAACGTCTGTGTATGAATATTTATGAATAAACGCTTCATTTGGCAGCCATTTAATAATTTTAGGTGTAGTCAGTCTTAACACACCTGAGCACCAGATCCAATTTCAACCGCCTTTTCCGCCAAGCAGTTTTTGATACCAAGGCAGGAGAAATAACCGCTACTACTATTATTGTACACTGCATGATTTAGAATTATATTTCCACAGTTTAGGTGTTCTTAATGTACGTTGATCTTATACATTACCACTGATAATTCCTCGTATAGTAGGCTAGAATATGTGTAATTTTTTTTCTATATATATATATTTGAACGATTATACCTCATATTCCTGCACTGTTATTCTTAACAGTTCTCTTGTAAATGGGCATTGAGTTTCACTTTTTAAAACGGCTGAGATAATATATACTTTGTTTTACATAATCTTTTATCAGGAACTAGTAGATCCTATATAGGAATTGACCCGGGTCGTGAATATCATTTTTAAAAACGCGCCCCGCGTATCAGTAACTCGAAACGGACATTGTTGCTCTTTGTTGCTATCGAACCAGAAGGCAAAGACGGTGTTTTATTCCAGTCTTCGAACTGTTTGCTTTAAGAGAACAAAAAAGTTCGTGTTTTACCTCGTCCCCAGGCCAAATCTTCTCCGTCGTCGTCGTCGTCGTCGTCGTCGTCTTCTTCTTCTCGGGTGAGTATAACTCCGGATAGGAATGGTTTCAAAGAGCGCCAACTATACCAATCGCTTTAGAATCTCCTGGAAGGACATCGTCAAGTATCAGATGTATGAATAAAGCATAAAACTGACATACGTAATCATTACGTAATGCGTAGTGTTAAATAGAAGCGTTCCCATGGCGACATTTACGTATATTTAGAATTGTGCAAACAAATAGGAAAGCTAAACAACGAAACGACGAGTTAGAATTTTCCCGCGTTCCTTACAGTGATCCCAAACATCTGCTCGTGACGGTAATTGAAGCGGGGGGGGGGGGGGGGGGGGGGGGGGGGGGCACTTGCCAGTCTTAATAATCGATAAAAATGATAATAAAAAAATACAGGAAACAAGTAAAGAAAACATTCTCTAACGAGAAAGTTGATGGGATATAGGAATTGGAGGCAATGGTGGTGTAAAAAGGAAGGGAACAAGATTTTGAGAAAAGGGTAATGAGACAAAAATCCTATATTTAGCACGTGTAAATGCAACAGAAGCAAAAGGATATCTAAATATAGGATTTTTTTCTCATTACCCTTTTCTCAGAATCTTGTTCCCTTCCTTTTTACACCACCATTGCCTCCAATTCCTATATCCCACCAACTTTCTCGTTAGAGAATGTTTTTCTTTACTTGTTACTCCTTATGTGTAGGGGCCTTTTTATAGATGGAAAGAATCTGAGGCAATGTTCCCTTCCCCACTTCAGTGCACGTATGTCTTCATAGTCTGGAGTATTCACGTGTGTTGGAATGAGTATTGTCGTGTCTTTGTCCGAATTATCATTGTCTTCAGAACTCTGAGCAGAATCATTATCATCACCAGGTTCATTGGAGCTACTATTATTCTCATTGTCTTCACCATCCGTACCATCACTGACACTTATTCTTAATCTCTGCATATAGGCTGGTCTTGCTTTTTTTTTTTTTTTTTTTTTTTTTTTTTTTTTTCTGTATAATAGATTTTTATTTAATATTTTGGTAATTACAGAAATCATACACTCTTGCTTGTCTAAAAAAATGATGTATGACACCTTCTATTGCTTGTAGTGGGTATAGCTCTCCTTAAGGGAGCTCATAGACCATTTGCATTCTATACCTTTCCATCATGTCCTATGTTGAATTACAAGTCATGTGAATGTGCCTTGCACTCCAATGAATTTGCAAACTCTCTACCTGGGTATGGAGGTATGAAAATTCCTCCAAATTCAGCCTTGCTGCCTTTTGGAAAAATACATTAAGTATTAATTTATTCCAACGAACATACTGGTGTGTTTACATGTATGTTCAACATCATTATAAAATGTATGTATAATACGAAGTATATATATATTTCACTTGTGTCACGAACTGAATAATTTGGTAAAAACGAAACGAGCATAATTATGGTGGTGTTAACCTCCCATTGGCTCCACCATCCATGCCATGCCCACTTCTCTACTTATGAGTGCCACTGAAGTCTCTGGATATCCATTCTGAGTATATGAACAGGGAATATTGCATTCGAGAGATTATCGTGCCTTTAATGGCGGCATTCGCGCAATGATTAAAAAGTCATAGTACATGCATAGCAGTACAGTTGCACGCCGTATAAGCGGTTCTGCAGGCCTTTTTATAACCAGAAAGATTGAAATTGCTAAGGAGATACGCACATTAAAAACTCCATGTCCACAAAAGGTCGCAACGCTTATAATCTCAGGATTGAAATTAATTAATTGCTTGATTTCTATACACTAACTATCTAATTATATGTACCCCTTACAAAAACAAATATTCAAAGCCCTAAATATCAAAGTTATATGAAGTAATTACCTGCGACGGTAAATAGTTATTTGTTTTGATTAAGTTAAATTGCTTTTTATCGTAACGCAACAAATTCAAATTCTAACCAATTTAATACAAATTCAAATTCTAACCAATTTTAAGTATTTTCTTGCGTCATTTAGAATTCAATGTGAAATAAAAAGGTACCACCAATGTATGGGTATATGCTGTATGTTTTCATATTAAAGTCATGCAGTCAGATTACTAAACTAGATAATTGTACCAAGTAGCTGAGCAGTTGAATTCATGTTATTAATAATGCATTGAAGAAAACAAACACAACAATGCCAGCATTGCCAAGGGTTGCTTGATAATAATATTTCATTCATGGTACACTATGTTGCAATCTTGTGAATGCCATCTTTCTGGTACATGATCACATAACGAGGCACAATTGATGCTTCGTCATACAGCACTATCTCTGGAAAGTTCAGGCTACCTCCTTTCTGGCCATACACGCTGTCATAGCCCCATGGGGGAGCAGTGAGGTGGGTCTGGTCAGTTGTAACCACATGCTTATTCCCTGGAAGGACATCACAGAGTAGCATGGCTCGGTGGGTGTGGCTGCCTTGGGTGTAGTCATGGCACTTGGAGGAGTTTGGAGCCAGGTAGAAGCCGTGACCAAACCTCTTGAACCTCGAAATGTTTGTTCCAATACACGCCTTTTTGAAGCCATCACGACATATCCCACATATCCCACAACCACCATCACCACACAGGTTTCTGGTAACAGCAAGGTTGCACTTGATGATGGTGCCATGATAGTGTTGCTCAACGTTTGTTGGGGAGCCTTGCTGGGCCAGTGTGGCATTGTAGCTGCTCCATCTCTTCTCCACGTTTTTACAAATGACTTCAAAGATGTAGTCTACACCTGGACATGGTCCTTTCTGAACACTCCAATCCCTCTGAAATCGCGAAACGACTGGATTATAGTTGGGTGATGAAGTATTGAGCTGCTGTAACCCAACAGCCAAGTCTGTGTGAAAAGAAGGAGGGTAGCTAAAAAACATGTGCAATGGAATCCAACTGGAACATACCACCCATCCGTGGTGCTGCCCCGAACACTCCTGGTGGATATAAGGAACAATAAAATCACTCGTACATAGAGGCCATGACCATTTCCACTTGCCCTGACTGGCAGCTTTGTCAGCATGTCCCCTACCACAGTAGTCCATCACCCTGCCAGAAGGTTCTCTATACCGTGGGCGTGAGCACCCAGGGAGGGAGCAGGTCTGCCCAGGGAGTGTGGCCAACCGTAGCCCACCACCACCACCACCACCTGTCAACGTGGGCACAGAGGATACATTAGCCTCAAGGTGTGGAGGATTTGAGGTGTACCACATGACACGTTCAATTATGACTGCCCACTTTTACCTCTGCCGTTGTCACGACAGTACAGAGAGCAGTAATCATAATGGCCACTCCCATCTGGTAGGGAACGTCTCTGCAGATTGCAGCCAGGCGTTTTGCACATCAGATGTGTGGGTACTGTGCATACATACATATAACCATGCTAAGGTGGACGTGATACATAACATCAGAGTAACCTGCTGTGTGCTGGCCACTCCTCTGGTACTGAAGAGCATGAGTCTTCCCACAACAGTCGTGCACCCTTCCGTCTGGTTCTATGTACTTAGGTTTGCTGCATCCTGGCAGACTGCACCTCCGGTCAGGAGGTAAGTGAGCATAAGGTTGAGGTGGTGGTTGGTGTAGTGGTCGCTGTTGTAAGGGAAAAGCGGGATTGTATGCCACAGCAGGTAGCTGTATGGCTGGATGAAGAAAACAGGTAAGTTATAACATGACATGGAAGGTGCTGGTATTACATAGGCTTTGTCTGTGTGTGTGTGTGTGTGTGTGTGTGTGTGTGTGTGTGTGTGTGTGTGTGTGTGTGTTTGTGTGTATGTGTGTTTGTGTGTGTTTGTGTGTGTGTGTGTAGTTCTAAATAGACTAATAGTGCATTATTAGTTGGAATATTGATTGGAAGGAGAGATGGGATTAAAATGAACGTTCATTGAATTTCACACATGCATCCATGTCAGTTAAATTATATATACAAGAGAACCCCGCCAGAAGTAATTTGGGCAAGCAAGGTTCAAAAGGAGTTTAACCTGTCTCAATGGTTTGAGACCCACAGCCTTAATGGAGTCTAATAGGTAACACACCATCTCAGGTGACCTGCAATAATTTACTTTTTTTAAATTGCATAGCAATTTTGCTATGCAAAGTCTAAGTTGATTAGCAATTCAGTTCAATTGCATAGCAATGTGTCGATATCACGTGAGTCTGTACAATCACACAGATGCAACATCGTGGAAGCCATATATTAATCAGCATGCTTCTTTTGCACCGTCCATACACTCTCTTCGCGTATCATGTGTCTGTAAGCGTGGGTGGATCGATACTGTGATGGCGTATTCGAAAACATTAAAACTTCGCATCGCAGTTTTCTGCAACAAATTTTTTAAAAGTTGTTTCGCACCTTATAAAAACTGCATCGCAAAATACGATGCTATACCGGTTAAATTATTCCCTGTGCTGCTACATCAGACCCGACACCTGTACACAACAAATGGCTAATATCCCCGAGGGAGGGATCTAGAGTAGTGAGGGAGAGAGGAACGTGGCAGCCTACAGTCACGGAGTGTGGAAATCAAATTGCAATGAGGTTGTGGTGGGATCATAAACAATTAAGGAAACGGTAAAATAATGATTTTACAAGCTAACATGATTCTCCTAGGTGACAATCCACCTTCCTCCCATGGCGCTGAAAGACTGCCACTATTCCAGGACGGTGGATCTAATCTGTTGATGCGTGGAACTGTGATTAAAAATTCAGGCCATGCCAATGTGTTCTCAATGATGTATATACAAATTTTCCTGTGCACATGAATGTACAGTTCATATTCTTCTTTGGAGTATCAAATAATTTGACGGCTGTGTTAGTATCCAAACGACAGTGGCACCATATGAAGATATTGCCTGCCCTTGCAATACAGTTGCATTGCATTCCAAATCCTCCTTCACATACCTATCTCCGTCTAGCTCTCCCTCCCTCTCTCTCCCTCTCTCCCCCACCATCCTCCCTCGTTCCCTTCCGAATGTCCTCACTTATATCCCTCAAATCCTCCCTCCACCCTTCCCCTCCCTCACCATGGTCGTAGTCATTTATACAAATTTGGGGGAGCTTAATAATATACATGAAAAAAGAATTGGGCCTCGCCCGACCTTAGCGTCACTACCGTGCAATTTCTTAAGCATTTTCATGTGCTTTCTATGTGATAATATGCAAACGGTAGCCAAAAATTTACAGGGGGCGGCCCCCCCCCCCCCCCCCCCCCCTCCCCCCCCCCATTACTACGGGCTTGCTCTCATTACTTATAAGCGTGTTTAAATTTGTGAGCGAGAGGGGAGGGGATTATAGCGATGCGGGTATAAATAACATACCAGTGGCCCCTCGTAACATACCGGAGCGAGCCCGAGGAATAGGTGGATGACCACCATCGTCATCTGAGTCGTCGCCGTCATCATCTCCGTCGTCATCTCCGTCGTCATCTCCGTCCATGTAGACCGCGGCACGCGCAGTGGATGGTCGCGATCTCCCCGCCGACGTAGTCCTCGGAGGGAAAGGAGACGATGCGTTCTGGTGCTGTCCCGCACCGTGGTCGCAATAGTCACATCTTATTCCTTTAGACGATGTGAAGATTTTACAGTCGCAAAGCTTGCAGCCCCCGCGAAGAACTCCTTGGACGTCAAGCGCCATGTTACCAGAGATAATATAATGTTGATCTCTGATATTACTATTAATAATACTAGAGTAGCTGTTTGTCTAATTATTACATATGCGGTATACGATCAACTAAACTAGGGGAATTCCCTGGAAACACCCCTTACGTGTCCAAAATTTATACATAGGCTAGAGTTATGGGATGTACCTTAATAATGGGGCATGATCCTAGCTCATATGCGTTTACATGTACATGTATTCCTTTTACTTGTAGTCTGGTAAACGGCGGAGCATATCGAACGTAAGAGAATGATGTTTCAAATTCTTGTGAAGGCTAACCGTCCCCTCAAAGGTGGTCTCGTCCCCAGCCCTACAAGACGTAGTTACGTCATGTGGAATTTTGGAAGGGGACTGTATAGTTATAATTAAGTGACAAAAGGGTGTGGTCGACCTAATAGGGGCTAGGGTGAGTGCAATCATAGATAGAAGAATACCTGGATATGAAACTCGGAGAAATGATCCGCACGTGACACATTTGGTGTTGTATGGCGATACCAAGGGCCGAAAGTATCAAAATCTTAGATACAACTATACGTGTACGTGCGTTCCCTTCAACTGATCATAGTAACTGCATAGATGTGTCTAAATGCTATCTAGCTCAGTCTGTTGCCTTTTCCGTGCACAAGAGGTACCGAAATACCTAAACATATATAACGGTTAAATGAATATAACCCACAAAACTAGAAGGCATTTGCACATAACGCGTAACTTTGGTCTACCTTTGACAGTACGCGTTCCACACATAAACTCATTCTTAACATTTAAAAGCAAAATTGGACTTTGCTGCGTGTGTCTAACTCACACACTATGTACCGAAACACTGACGATAGGTCCGCTACGTGTTCACCAAGCAGTTGTACCCACACGCAGAAGCCCCTTACAACAGATATAGGTTCGTTCCACAGAGGGAATAATCCAATGTTATGCTTATAGAAATGAATGGTTGGAAGCTTTTCTAAGTTGAGATATATGTTCCGAAGAGGCTGAAATGACAGATACGGTACCTACGTAGATTATGCTTATAATTAGTGAATTGCATGAACAATAGTTACTAACCTGGAAAGTAAGATAAGTGGGAGTACGAAGAATGCCGAAGATAACGATTTTTGTGTTGAATAGCAATGAAAGTTGGGAAAAAAGCGTACGCTACAAAAGGGTTAATCGAAACACAGTTCGCTTCAAAGGGTCCGCCGCCTACAATCGACAATTCAATGGATTACGTGACGCGTTTCGAATTCTTCTATCCGTGGTGCAATTTATATTGCGCGACTATGAATACATAATTAGACGAACGAAAGGCCCCCCTTCCCCCACAGACACACACACACTGGAATCTGTGAGAATGTTCCCTCGAAATTTAGCAAAGGTTGGGTCAAGTTGAACGTTAGCTGGCGACACTCGCCGACCATGCACGTTAACTGGTCTGGCCGTTTAGGAAAATAGCATATATGGCTATACTAGCTCCACCGGTCACACTCTTATTAACAACTTACACTACTGACTGACATTGATCAGCAGCTAAACATTGAAGCGTCGTGATCATGATCACGGCTGAGCAATTGTTCTTGTCAAACCTGAAAATATAATTGTAACTATATTGCGAACCTCCCAAGAACCCGATCTTTTTAGCTTGAATGAATTTGCATTGGTTAGCAAAATAGCTTGTTAGGTGACATTCGGTCATCGGTTCTAATTGCTATGTAACCACTAATTAATTATTAACAGCCTGTGTCACGTGATCGAGGCCTGAAAGAAATGTACAGGTATGACGGACCAGGCCCGGTACTTAGCATTTAACTTATGCTTTCTTTCTTTCCCTTCCTTAATTTTATATGTACTCTCTACTGATCATGTGATGTATGTATTATAAAACTAAAGCAGTGCGACGCCTCGCCACCAGCTGTGTAGTTTGCCAGGCTGCACTAAGCCCAGGAGCTTTAATCGGAGCACGGGAAAATCATACGAACATTGTGGAAAGGCGCACTATTTGGAACACCAGAGCAGCCGAGGTGACGGGAGACAAGCATGGCAATTTTTTAAATTTCTGACGGACGTACCACTATTCCGTTAAACGTATCACAGGTCTATGTTGCTTGGCCCCACACTGCCCCCGACAGAGGCGCCCCTTTCCTGATGGAAGTGGTTACCACAACTACTGCTCTATATCATGTCGGGACCGGAGTAAGATTGTACCCCAGTGTCACATTGTATCCCATGATACCCCCCCCCCCCCCCCCCCCACATAGCCAGAGCTGTGTCTTATGCACACCTCACCATTGCTCCCTCTACAGACCAGCTGTGCAGCCTCCCTGGGTGCACCAATCGCAAGAGGTTTGACCCAGCCACCAGACAGCTGTACGATTACTGTGGGAGGACTCACTATTTGGAACATCAAAGAAGCCTGTCTTCTGTGAAAGGTATACATGTGCGGCCCTTACCCACCCCTGTAGGTGTGACCCTGCCCACCCCTGTGGGTGTGACCTTACCCACCCCTGTAGGTAAAGATCATTACATGTATTGTAATATTCAGCTGGTTTGTGGTTGCACAGTCTTGCATTTAGCCATCTTTATTTCTATTTCTCCTGCCCTTGTTTATTTTTTATTCATTTTAATTAATCAGTGTTGCTCTGCACTGTTCCCCGATACAGCTCCTTCACACCTCCAATGCAAGGCGACCAACTGCCCCAGGCAGAGGCGTCCCACCCCTGATGGCTCTGGTTACTATGACTACTGCTCGATAGCGTGCCGTGACCACGACAAAAGGGCTCCAAAGGCCCCAGCGGGGGGGCAGGTCACCCGCACCAGGTGCACGCCCCTCAAAGCGGGCTCCACAGAGTACCAGAGCGTCTACCGCAAGTTTGCTCAAGACTGGGTCAAAGGGACGTGTCCGCGCGTGGACTTTGTTCTCAAGATTCGCTGCCCAGAGTTGGAGGAGAGGTGGGAGGACTTTGGAGAAGTCCTGTCCATCAACAACGGCTCCCCCTCCGCTGTGGAAGAGCACTACCACGGGACCACCATCAGGTGTGACCTCACTAGCACGAGGTACATGTGCAGCGACGGCCGATGCGGCGTGTGTGGGATAAGTCGGGAGGGCTTCAAAAGGAGCCGCATCGGGATGAACATTCCCGGATTCAAGAGGTTCGGTCATGGCTTTTACCTGTCTCCGCACTCGTCCAAGTGTCATGACTACACCCAAGGGAGCCACGCCCACCGAGCCATGCTCCTCTGTGACGTCCTCCCGGGGGACAAGTGCGTGGTGTGGACTGACCAGCCCCACCTCACGGCCCCGCCTCCGGGCTATGACAGCGTGTACGGCCAGCCAGGTGTTAGCCTGAACTATCCAGAGATAGTGCTGTATGACGAAGAGGCCATCTTGCCTCGCTATGTGATCATGTACAAGAAAGATGGCATAGGGAAGATAGCACAGTAGATGAACCGCACTGTGTACATTCACACAAACACACACACACACACACACACACACACACACCATCTGCTGCTATCCATGACAATTATCAAGATCAGTTTGACTGTGCATTGTATAGATAGACATGATTCAGAACTGCAATAAGAGTGGATCCGATCTCAATTGCTTTATAACATAACCACATACAATCACCTCACAGGGGATGATATGGCATAATTACTCGCACTGAATCACCACATAGATTAAAGACAAGGTCTTAAATCTATGATAACCATGACATATGCCACATATTAAAGTATTTGAAAATGCTGATTTTTATTTGGTATTATTTCATCATCAATATAATATAAACTTCTGAATCACATGCACATGCAGTTACTTTAAAAAAATCATTATTCAATTTTGCATTTAAAAATTTCTCAGTCAAGAATCGGCACAAGATTCTACGTGATTTGTGTGCTGATGATATGTAAGCCCAAAAGGAAACAAATAAAAAAGAGTCACACATGATGAATGCAGTGGTGAGCAGATGATGGATTAAAAATAAAACCACTACATGTAGTGTATAATTTTAGCGCTTGGTGGGACTATGATGATTTCTCCTTGTTTGATGGGGAGAAGCCCCTTTACCAAGCCCATGAAATAAAGGCACCACAGTATGTGATCGATGTCCATGTAATGGGAATGAATTATAGGTGACGACATGATTTATATGAGTCACTCCAGCAGTCTCCCCACTGCGCGATGAGGTTGAAAACGAGTTGCTTCTCTTTAAGGGGCTTTGATGGCCATGCGATGAAGCAGCTGTGGTATGTTTTGGCTGCGTATCTCCCTTACTGGTACTTAAGGATAATGACTCCACAGAACTAGTAAGGAATTGGGAGAACGACCCGCTCCTTGCGCGGGGTGCACGTGTGTCCTGAGGAGGCGGCGTTGTCTGCAGTTCTGACCTCACCCTCTCCAGTATCTTGCCCAGTTTGTTCTTACCGCTCCCGTCCCCTCCGTCCGCCCAGTACGAGTCGTTGTGGGTGTGCTCTATCAGCCTCCTGCTCCCTGTATCCAGAAGCCTCTTCCTCAGCTCAGGGTTGCCTGTGAACTTGCACCGCAGCGCCTTCAACATGATGTCGTCTTTCACCCTCTCCCAATCCCCGCGGCACCACCTCGAGGCCTGCGGGGTGCGCGACAGTTGGAACGCCTCCCTCGCCGTGGGAAAGCGACGGATGGCCTCCACGTAGGGCGTCCCCACGAACTTCTGAGACTGGAAGTAGTGCTCCGTACTAGGCCACGTCTTGCCGTCTATCACCACGGGAGAAGGGTAGAAGTTCGTAAACTCGTAGTAAGGGTCTTCTCTGTTGTAGAACTTGATCTCGTGTTGTTGCTCCGCGGGCCCGGGATGGATGGCCTTCAGGGGTCCCCTCGCATAGTCACCAGGGAGCTTTTTCGACGACCACGGCGGAGCTGGTGGAGATAGGAATGTGAATGCAGGACAACAGTACTTTTAATGACCCCACCTGAAGACCTCATCTGTGCTTGCTCCGTGGGCCCGGGATGGATGGCCTTCAGGGGTCCCCTCGCACGGTCGCCGTGTAATGGCTCGGCGCGCTTACCTGATCTGCACGAGGGGCCTGACAGATACCGGCATGGGGGGTGAAATAATGAATGCGGAACCACTTAATACTGCCTTTTCCCCAACTATATACGTACCTGTTGTGTGTGAACAAGCCGTTGCCATGAGAACAGTTAATCAATATTGTGCGCACGTGCATACGTAGTTGTATTTATAGAGATATTCTTCCGTAACGAAATTTTTATAATGATCATGCAAGGGCAGTTTTTCAGTCGAACAACAAATCATAGTGGGTGGGGTAGGGGTTCTTCCCCCTATCCCAGTTTTTTTCTTCGAACTTTATTATATCATCCCAGTTGATAGGTTTTTCTCTTTTATAATAGATTCGTTGCTTGTCCATGCAGCTATGAATTTAATGAGTACCCGGTGGTGGTCAGTCATGAAAAACAGGCTGCGCTCGTATGACGTCAGCGGCCCTTTTAGTATATAGCTATCGCGATCGGTGATTCCTTTGATCTTTAGAGTATCGCCGCAACAGTGATTTTCTTCGTAATTGTGGGCAAACGTTTAGCAATTGATGTCAAAAGAAGGTTGCAAAGTGGTGCCTACAACTGCAGACCTTATGTTCAATTGCAATCACTCAACCACATGCGATTTTTGTAGCCTTTACTCACAGTGTGGTTCACCAATGGACTTACCTTGCCAGGACCGTTCCAAACATAAGCAAAGACATAATAAGGTCAAACCTTATCCCATCCCTTACTGGCAGAGCTCCTCCTGGTGACCTTGAGCGACTCCTTTTGTCCTTGCCTCCAAGACTAGGTGGTCTTGGCTTCACCATCCCTACCAATCTGTCAGCCATTGAGTTTGATGCTTCAATGACAGTCACAAAGCCATTGTACAACCTCATCCTACAAAAGAAAACACACTATCCACTCAGTGTAATTGAGGCACAAATCCAGGCCAAAAAAACAAATCCATCAATCGAAGCAACAGCAAACTCAAGACACAGCAGCAAGCCTATTACCACAATTGTCTGAGTCTTCCCAGAGATCAATGGTTCTCACTCAAGAGAAGGGTGCTTCCAGCTGGCTTACCACTCTTCCTATCTCTGAACACGGCTTTGCTTTGCACAAAGGTGCCTTTCGCGATGCCCTTGCTCTTAGATATGGATGGGACCCTCCTAACACACCTTCACATTGCATCTGTGGGAAATCATTCACTGTAGAACATGCACTCTCATGTCCTTTTGGAGGTTTTCCTACCCTACGCCACAATGGGATTCAGAACCTCACTGCAAATTTACTGTCTGAAGTGTGTCACAATGTAACTATCGAACCAACCCTACAACCAGCAACTAGGGAAACCTTCAAACTTGCCTCTGCCATCACTGACATTGGAGCAAGGTCAGACATTGCAGCTGATGGTTTTTTGAAAAAAACGTTTTTTGACATCAGAGTCCTAAACCCACTTGCTCCATCTAACACCACACCCACACCCAGTGCTTGCTACCGCAGACATGAAAAAGAAAAACAAAGAGCATATGAGCAACGCATCAGGGAAATAGAGCATGCCTCTTTCACCCCCATTGTACTCTCCACTACTGGTGGTTGCTCCCCCAACACCCATACATTTCTGAGAGGGTTACATGGGGTCACTGATGAGAGGGTGAGAGGAATAGGTCCGATTGCAACCACTTTCTATAAACGCCTGGCAGACCGGCTAGCTTCCAAATGGAACTCATCCTACAGCCAAACCATTGGATGGTTGCTATGCCGTCTGTCCTTTTCTCTCCTCCGCTCATCCATCCTATGCATCAGAGGAGTTCGTTCTTCAAAGGGGCGTGTACCCTGCAGTGTCCCTCCCCCTGTAGACCTAGTGCACAGTGAATCTAAGGTTCACTCTGGACTAGAAAGCAAATAGTTGATCTACAAGATATAAAAATTTAATTAAAATAAAATTGGTGATGATGTAGGATTTGTAGACAGCAATTGAGTAAAAAGTAAGGAAACAAGGAATTACGGATTTTAGGCATTCATTTAATTATAAATATTACAGACCTACATTATTTAGCAAATCTACTTCCTTGAAAATTCTGTGCTAAATGTAGGTCTGTAATATTTATAATTAAATGAATGCCTAAAATCCGTAATTTCTTGTTTCCTTACTTTTTACTCAATTGCTGTCTACAAATCCTACATCACCAATTTTATTTTAATTAAATTTTTATATCTTGTTTCACACATTTTTATGCTAGGCGCTGTACATGTAAGCCGGGATCCGCCTGTGGTAATAAGCTAAAATTATAAACATGTATCATATCAGAGATACATGTATTGAATAATCGTGCCGTGTAATGCAAGATTACTTCGCATGGCGAGGAAGTATTCATCCCTGCGCAATCACATGCATGCTCTTAACTAACTGTCTTAACTTGGTCGGAAGATCGATATGGCGCAAACGGTAGCCCTGCTATATAGCATTCAAAAAACATTAGTTGTAATTATAAATTTATAATAAATATACGTATTTTTCGACACAAGGTGAAGTCCACCCCTCCCCCTTCTATACGGCCTAGCTCCGGGAGGCCCCCAGTACGGATGGGGCCATATTCCCCATGGGGCTGGGGCCAGCGGTGGCGCAGGTGGGAGCAGCGGAGCAGGGGCCAGCAGTGGCGCAGGTGGAGCTGGGGGCAGTGGCGGAGCTGAGGCCAGTGGAGCAGTGGTGGAGCTGGAGCCAGCAGAGCAGGGGCCAGCAGTGGCGCAGGTGGGAGCAGCGGAGCAGGGGCCAGCAGTGGTGCAGGTGGGAGCAGCGGAGCTGGGGGCAGTGGCGGAGCTGGGGCCAGAGCTGGGGCAAGCAGGACCGGAGCAGGGACCAGGACCGGTATCGGAGAGTAGGGAGGGCCCTCCTCACCCGAGTCAACAGCAAACAGATTCTCAGCTTCTTCTGCTGTGACCTACAAGAGTAATAATATATACTATATAGATATAATGCCATGCATGCAAATCCTATGTACACATGCATACCTCTTCCAAATCTTAAAGTAAAGAGGGAGTGAGAAACGATCTAATACGAGGGAAGGATTAAATTATTGGAACGGCTTCCCATAATAAATGTGTTGAACAAACCAACTATATATGCGGTAGTGGGGGTGGGGCTGAATTAAGACGGCCTGCATTTCAAATGGCTAGTATTTGCTGATATATGTGAAACTGCACACAATCATGTGTAGAGAGAGGCCTAGGGTTGCTGCCACTTTAACTTATGCATGGGTAAAAATATATAAATTACAATGATATACTTGAGAACACAGGAATGTTCAGGTTTGCAGCCATAGAGATTTTAAGTCCACATGCTGGGACACCATACATGGAATCATGCAGGAAGTTAGTTAGTCCTGCAAAGCATAAATCGCTTATCCAAATTGAAACTGTTAGAAAAGAGCTGCATGTAATAGGTAACTGGTTCCAGCTGAAAGCAGGAGAACATCATGGAGGATGATTGGTGGTGGTCCATGTGCATGTTTTAGCAGCCATAGAAGCTAGGTTTTAGACCACACACTGTGCCACCATATATGGAGGAAGGGGCAGGCTTGTGGTTTTATGAATGCAAAGTTGCAAGATAAATGTTGACACAGAGAAACATGTTAGACTCCTTGACATATGAACACATACATGGGAAGGAGGCAAGCCTATTTTTAAGAGCAGTTTTGTATAGAGAACGTACATCAACTGATATAAGGATTGGATTGTGAGTTAAGTACAACATATAATTGTGTGAACTCATATTCCGGGGTTAGGGCCTATAGAGACAGATCCATTAATTTACATGCAGTCAAGGTCACAGCTGCAACCCCATTTGCCATTTGATAATCCTGCAAAGCATAAATCTCTTAGTCAGAGTGACAGCTCTTAAAAGAGCTGTAATTGGTTCCAGATGATGTACTGGAGAACCCAGGGACAGCCCCGGATCCAGGATTTGGCTAAGGGGGGGGGGGGGGGGGGGGGGCGGCACATTAGACAATGAATGCATATGAAGCCAGGGGCGGATCCGAAAAGCGTGGGGGGGGGGGCTGTCCGCTTCACGCCCGATGCGAAAAGTGGGTGGGAGGGGGGGGTGCTGTCTGCTTCAGGTCCGATACAAAAAGTGGGGGGGGGGGGGCGGCGGCAATTGGTCCCAGAGGGCGGCATTTCATATAGGGCGGCCGCCCCCCCCCCCAAAGCCTATGCTGGATCCGGGGCTGCCCAGGGAAGGATTGCTCCATGTTCAGGTTTGCAGCCACAGTATATGTGTCAAAGTTTAAGACCACATGCTGGGACACCACATGGAATCATGCAGGAAGTTAGTTAGTCCTGCAAAGCGAGGCAGGTAGATAGCTCTTAAGAGAGGTGCATGTAATAGGTTCCAGCTGAAAATTAGAGATCATCATGGTCCTGCATGTTTTAGCAGCCATAGAAGCTATGACACATACTGGGCCACCAAATATGGTATCCATACAGGAAGGAGGCAGGGCATGTGGATTTATAGACTGTACAGCTGTATGATAAAATATTGTTTACACAGAGAACCAAGGGAACATGTTTTAGCAGCCATAGATGCTACATCCTGTATGGCAAGGTTTAAAGACACATGCTGGGCCACCATATATGGTATCCATTGATAGGCATGTGGTTTTATCCTTGTAGAAATATAATAGTCAACATTCACAGACATGTAGTGTGAATGTGGTATAAAAATCCCCTCAGAGAGTATCAAAGCTGGCAAGCATATACTCCAATGCAAATTGATCTGGCGTTATTCGTTTTCCTATCTCGCAGACGAACACACGCACACGATACAATACATCGGTCCCATGCGTGTAGGACATATTGCATCTAAACATTGCAAACACTCCTACCTCATAGTATTTCTTTTCCTGCAGCTGCTTATCCTAATAGAGATATCTCTCTTGGCCTTTGGATTTGCCTGATATTGATCTTGTTTGGAGGCTAAAATCAGTTCTCGATTTTGATCATAGTAAGCCTTCACGCTATCCTTTTTTCTTTCCGGATCAAGCCAGCATTGGGCCTTAGCGCTCTCCTTCTTACTTTCCGGATCAAGCCAGTATTGGGCCTTCATGCTATCCTTCTTACTCTCAGGATCGGCTTTGTAGCGCTTCCTGTCGCAAGTCTTCTTTTTTTCATGCGCTTCTTGAAAACTGTCACGCTCCTCAATATCTTGCGACTCGCCAACACAACAGTCATCATTTAACTTTGCGATCTTCTTTGCACGATTCTTTTCTCTTCGCGATCGACGTGACGGCATTTTGAAGAAAACAAACCAGACACGTCAATCTTTTGGTACAACCGTGACAACAATTGAATATATAGTAACTGTAGCGCATGCACTATATGAAATATAGAATGTGTTCAACCACACGTTCCCGCCCACTTTTATGTCTTCCAAAGGCCGATAAAATCTGTTGTGGGCTATACTAACAAAACTAAGTTTGCTAGAGATTGAAATTTGTGTCAAGCATAACTCTCGTTACTAACATAATAAAACAAATCCAACTCGACAATAAGTTTCTAACTTGTTGGTTCTAGTGCTTCCGCATAACGGCTAACATTATACTTCAATCG